>PVJH01026394.1:0-30104 GCA_004026705.1 Nesogale talazaci
AGGAATATACATAGATTCTTAATACCATGATTATTACATGAGTCAGAGTCTAGTCTTATCCCTATTCTGCAGATGAGAAAACAAGTCTGTAGAGAAGTGCCTGGTCCCCAGAGGATTCTTAAAACCAACACATAGGTCGACCTTGACTTACCTCAGCTTGGAGATATGGTTCACTGAACTTAAAACTTTCTGTATCTTTTTGGTATATCTTATCATGATTAATATGTACTATATGTAATGCCCCAGTACATAATTTGCCATTGTTATCATTCGCATGCCAACCCCAAGGACAAATAAAGGTTAGAATTACAAGAAGCTGGTAATGTTGCTTGAGGTGCTGTTATGCTTCTGGCTTTCCGTGACCCTATGTGCAACACAATGAACACTGCCTGCTCCTGTCCCATCCTCTGTTCTGTGCTTCCATCTATTGTTACTCCGTCTTGAGTCAATTGTGTCAATCCATCTTGAAGGTCTTGCTCAGTTTCTCTGACGCTCTCCTACCCTTGGAAATGGATGTTTGGTTATATTTGGTTTATGTCAGAGCCAAAATGAAAGTGGAGTCATTAGACTGGATCCTCATTGTATGTTAGGTATTCCCCTGTGTACCTGTGCTACTCTGGGTAGACTAGAGTAACAAATCCAAAGAAACTCTTATGTGTATAAGAAAGAGACTTACATACAAGAGCAATTGAACATTAAGAAAATGTTTCAGTCCAGATCAAGTCCATAAGGCTGATATTAGCCCATATGTCTGACAACAATCTATTAAGTCCTTTCAGACTCACGAAACATATGCAATGAAGCCAAATGTAGAAGATGACAGGCCAGTAGGTAGAAAGTCTTTGGGTCCAGTGGCACTGTAAACATCTCGGCACTGGCAGGGCTCTCTGCATGACTTCTCAGCACCAGGGCTGCACCAGCGTGAGTCCATGTGACTTCTCTTCAGGGATGTCTCACAGAGGAGACTTGTCAGTCGAGTGTCTCCAAGGGAGTGAGAGAATATCTCCTGCTTCCAAGAAGGAAGTACCAAATTTCCCAGAATTCTCAGAATATAAAGCCATGCCCACACAGAAGTCTCATTTGCTATCTCCAGATCTCCATCCCTACACTCTTAACCCTCAAATTGACACCAGATTACCCAGTACCTGCAGTACCCAAATAGCAAAAAATCTATGGTCCCTGAAGGGGCCAGACAAATTCTCTCATTGGGCAGACGTCTGAAGCAGCCTGACTGGGGTCTTAACAATGTACTCCAGGGTCAAAAAAGTGCATTAACAAAGACATTGTTGGGTTCTTTCACTCTCTTTCACAGTCTCACTGATAAAGTATTTTCCTCCCTCTGGACAAGTTATTAGTTTATGATGCTTCTCATTTCTCTGCTAACTAAATGGGATTTAGTCAACTTTATCCAGTGTAAATAAGTTACGTATGCATAGAAAAGGTAGGAAGTGCAGTTAAATTTACATTTGACTGGATAAAGTGTAGGGTCATGGTCATAAAGCAGCAGACAAAGAGTGAGCCAAAATAGTACTAGAAGAGACATGAACACTGATAAGAATGGGCTGGTTTGAACAATAGCAGCTCTAAGAAAGCATCCTCAACCCCAAGATAGTGTAACTGGATGTGACTTCGGGTTGGCAATATTTCAAAAGGGGTGACATTGCAATTTTATGTGGAACTTGTGTCTTATGCTAGGGGTAGGGGGAATCCATTTGTGGTTATCAAAAGGATGTGCCCATGTTTGTGTGTGTCTTAGGTAGCTAAGGTGAGTTTTGATGTTATTCTTGGCGTTAGATGCTATCATACTCTTTGTGTCACAGTGTTTGTGTACTTTTTCCATCTTTTTCTGATGCATCTTGCCTCACTCAATATTTTGATCATAGAATCTTTCAGTATTGCATTTCTAGGCTTGACTTTTTTTCCCTTGTGTACTTTCAGTTTAAGTCTGTTGAACGTGTTCTTCCTTTTTTCGTTTTCTAACTCTGGCTCTTGGCACATTCCATGATAACATTTTATCTCATCTTTTTGAGCTGTCCTTTGAAATTTTCTGTTCTGCTCTTTGACTTCATCATTGGTGTCAATTAGGTACCATCAAATCGACTGCTAGTCACTGCAACCCTACATGCGACAGAACAACTGTTGGTGTGCTTGAGCTCATGTTGCAGCCACTGTATCAATCCATCTCCTTGAGGGTCTTTCTCCATTTCACCTCTACCAAGCACGATGTCCTTTTCCAAGAACTGGTCTCTCCCAAAAATATGTCCAACATATGTGAGAGCAAGTCTCACCATGCTAACTTCTAAGACACATTCTTGCTGTACTTCTACAAGATTGTTTGTTCTCCTGACAGTCCATGTTTCTTTCCGCTTTCTTCCCTGATGCTGTAATTCAAAGGCATTCTTCTTGTCCCCTCTTCTTTGCTTGTTGGTCATCATTTAGATGCATATGAAGCTATTGGAAGTACATGGCTTGGGTTTGGCACATTTGAGCGCTCAAAGTAGCATATTTGTTCATTAACATTCTGGAGAGGCATTTGGCAGCAGATTTTCTCAATGCAATGTCAACCTACACTTTCATGACAACAGAGCCAAGTAAAAATGAAATCTTTGACAATTTCCTTCTTTCTTCTTACTTTTTATGATGCTGATCATTTGTTCAAATGTGAGGTTCACCCCCCCCTTTATACTGACGTATGATCCAATTATACGTCACACTGAAATATATGAAGACTTCAGTCTTTGATCTTCATCAATAAATGCTTCTGCTCTTGGAGGGTTGTTGTTAATGAGCCTTCATCCAATCCTCATGACATGTATAACTCATCTAGTCCAATTTCTCAAATCATTTTCTCAGTATACAGAATGAATGGTATGGTCAAAAGGTACAACCGTGACACACACCTTTCCTGATTTTAAGGGATGCACTATCCCCTTGCTCTGTGCAATGGCTTCCACATGGTCTGTATGCAGGTTCCACATGGACACAGTTAAGTGGTCTGAAATTCCCATTATTCACAATGCTACACATAATTTGTTATGATCCACACAGTCAAATGCCTTTAGATAGGCAACAAGTCACAGATAAGCATATTTCTGGTGGCCTCTGATTCCAGATCTATTTGATGGCAGCAATGATATCTCTCTCTTCACATCGCAAAGGTGTGGTAGAAAGGGGAAACTGATTACAAGGATCTACATATAACCTCTTCCCTGGGTGGTGGACAATAGAAAAGTGGGTGAAGGGAGATGTTAGATAGTGTAAAATATGACAAAATAATAATAATTTCTAAATTACCAAGGGTTCATGAGGGATGGGGGAACAGGGAGGGAGGGTGTGGCGGTCACCTAATCTGTTGTCAACTTGAGAATTAAGGGTGTAGAAGTGGGGTCTGGCCTGTCAATCTAGAGCTAGCCAATGAGACTTCTTCGTGGATATGGCCTTCTATCTGTGAATTCTGGGAAATATGGGACTTCCTTCTTGGAAGCAGGAGACACTCTCTCATTTTCTTGGAGACACTCGACTGACAAGGCTCATTTCCTGTGAGACATCCCTGAGGAGAAGCCACATGATAAAGTCACCAAGTTTTAAGCGGGAAACCATTGACTGGGGGAGGGGGGGTCCTTGATTAAAAAATTTGGCCTATATGGAGCAACAAAAATTTTCATAGAATGCAAAAATAGTATTGTAATATGTTTATTTCAATTTTAAAATGCCGTGGATGTTGTTAAAAAAAGCGGGACGTCTGGTCACTTTACACATGGACCACTCTGATGCAATCTGGATGCTGAGAAGTCATGCAGAGACCCCTGCCAGGGCTGAGATGTATACAATGCCACTGGATCCACTAGCCTGTGATCTTCTACATTTGGTGTCATCGCGTGTGTTTCATGGTTCTGAAGAGGACTTTATAGATTGTTGTCAGACATATGGGGTAATATTGGACTTGTGGACTTGATCTGGACTGGGCTGGAACAATTTCTCAATGTTCAATTGTTCTTGCATATAAGTCTCTGTCTTACATACATAAGAGTTTGTATGGATTTTTTTTCTCTAGTCTACCCAGCCTAACACAGAGGGGGGGAAATGAGAAGCTGATACCAAGGACTCAAGCAGAAAGCAAACATTTTGAGAATGATGATGGCAACAAATAGACATATGTGCTTGACAGTAGATGGATGTATGGATTGTAATAAGTTGCATGAACCCCCAATAAAAATATTTTTAAATAAAATAATAATTCTGCCAGTCAGAGCAAAGCAATAATTGGGCAGCAAAAAGTCAGAGAAACCAAGGGCAGTAATTTTTTAAGTGACTAGAAATAAAGAGAAGAAGCCCTGAATCTGATGGTAGTCCTATCCATATTTGAATGTCTCCTTACATGCATTGCTTTGGGCCAGAAAGCAGTGCTAACACGTGGTTTCTGAGAAAGAGTGTAGTTCTGATAAGAAAGTGAAATAAGAAGGAGAACCTTGGAGCATGCCCACATTCTGAGAACAAAAGAAGGAAATCGGCCTGTGAAAATCAAATGTGCTTCTCTGTCCCTTTAATGCAATAATGCTTTTTCTTGATCGTAGCAACCCACCAATACCCAAGGCAGGCTTATGGAGAAAATAGGGAAATTGACACCTGTTTTAGATGCTGGTCAGTCACTCCAGAGGCACCGGAAGCATTTCAATTCTTCATAAACAATCTTCTTAAAAGCAGATTTGAATATATTGTTTTAAAACAGGCCAGTTTATGATCTTGTTCACCTGAGGTATACCCCTAAATTTCTGCTTTCTTAAACAAGATGGATTCTTACACTATGTTCTAAGACTGAGGGCTAGGAATCTGAATTATAAAAATACATCTGGATTATCTTGATCAATCTCCCCACACTATCTAAATCATCTGACATTAGAACCATTTTTATACTCAAACCTACTCCTATTATATCAATTCTAACTCATAGTGACTGTACATAAATAGATTAATATTTACTTCTCTCTGAGCATGAAAGGATGATGTGAGATACATTTCATAAGGATTTTCAGAAGGTTCTGCATAATTGAGCACTGAGTCATTTGTTGTGATGGTCAACTCAATATTGCAGCTAAACAATGTTTCTCCCACATTTCATAATTAATTTCTCTGTGATGGTCTGCCAAAGTCAGGTCATTCAGATTGCTAAGCGTTGATTATTACATTTCAGGAATTTTGTCATTTGGTTGCTAAAGTATTATATAAAGTATTATATAAAGAGGAAAAATGCAGGGCAAAATTGAAAATTCTCATGAAATCCAGATTTCTGGAATAATTCATTGAAGTTGGATGAATGACACTGTTATGCTATGATAATCTTTACGCCAAACAATGTTGCTGTTTTGGTTGTTAGGTATCAGGAAGTCCATTTTGATCATAGTAACTCTATGTACAACAGAACAAACCCCTGCCCAATCCTGCATGGTCCTCGCAACAGTTATGCTTGAGCATTTTGCAGCCATTGTGTCAACCCATCTCCTTGAGGCCTTTCTTTTTTGATGGCCCTCTACCAAGCATGATGTCCTTCTCCAGAAATTGATCTCTCCTGATGTGTTAGGCTTGGTTGACTAGAGACACAAATGCAGAGACTTTCATCTTGGTATAAGAGAGCGTTTGATATCAAGAAGTAATTGTATGTCAGGAAAACATCCAGGCCCAGTCCAACTCAAACTCACAAATCTGCAACTAGTCCATAGTCCCTCTTCAGACTCCCAGAGACACATACAATGATACGGTATGCAGGAGGAGCACAGGCTGGTAGGTGAAAAGTCGTGTGGATCCAAAGGTGGTGGAAGCATCACAGAGCTGGTGTAGGCCTCATTGTGGCTAACAGGCATTAATAAATAAGGTCTGCTTTGAGCATTGTGCTTTTTATTAAAACAACCCTCTGCATGGGATCAAACTGACTACAGCAGCTAAAAAGAGGAGATAGGAAGCTTCAAAGTCTATGTATTTCTGCTAGTGGAGGGAGGACAATTGAGAGAGGAAGGGTGACAGTGGGTGCCCAGCTTGAAGAAGATATCAGTGTCACTGAAATTTACATGTAGAAATTGTTGAATTGCTGCATTTCTGTTGCATGCTGTCTCAGCAACAAGATCAAATAAACCACTTTAAAAACAATATTATTGGCTGAGCCCTGGTGGCATAGTGGTTGTGTACAGGGCTGTGGCCCACTGGGCTGGCGGTTCAAATCCAGCAGCAGCTCTCCAGGAGCAAGGCTGGGCCTCCTACTCCCACCAGAGGGCAGTGATGCCCCCCCCCCAAAAAAAAACAACAAAAATAATACTATTGTAAAAAAAATACCTTTGTAAATGTTCAATCCATTAGAGTCAAGACAATATACGTTATCACCAGGATATGCTATTAAACACCTGCCAGATAGGCATTAAATGATGTTTTAAACGTTTTACTGCATGAATATTATGTTTCAAAATTTAAAATTATAAATCAGCGCAATTACTTGAATAGGAGTTTTTCCTTTAAAACCCTTTTAGAAGTACACACTTGTTCTAATAATTTTGCATTCAAAACTCTGTGTGTGTGTGTGTGTGTGTGTGAAAGAGAGAGAGAGAGAGAGAGAGAGAGAGAGAGAGGAGGAGGGGAAATGGGGTCTCGAATGGTTCTCCCACCCAGATTTCAAACTGAAACAGCTCTCACACAAGCTGTCACATTGAATCAACTAGATCCTTGATCTTGAGGCAAAGTGAGTTTATTTAACCCCGGCATGCACCGTATTCAAGCACCCACATTTGACTAGTTCCAAAGATCAAACTAGATGCCTTTCAAAGGACAAACTTTTCGTCAGATAGTGTGTGAAAGGATAAATGTGTTGCGGGATCTGAAGGTAATTGAAAATACATATTCTGAGTGAAAGACACAACTTTCAAATAAATAAAGTCTCCTAAAGGAATAACTTGTCTGTAGAGATAAGTTATCGCAAAGTAATTTTCTTTTAGTTTGGTTTTTAAAAAAAATTTTTACACTGTCACGTGCCTTGTTGGATGTGAGTGTTCTGTTGCAAATCACTGAAGCTCCACTCAAATTAGCATACTCAACAAGAGACTTGGTGATAAGGATGCTGAGGTACAAGGGGGCCAAGGGGCACTTGAAGATGAGATGACTCATGGTTCTAAAAGACACAGGGCTCAAGTGTTCACAGGGCTCTCTGCATGTGTTATAGCTTTCATGTGACAGAATTACTAATGCTTTCACATACTAACTCATGTAATCTTGGCCTGACATCCTTTCCCTACAGGTAAGGAAATGCACTGAGATGTTAAGTAAGTTGGTCATGGCCACAGGACTGGCGTGGGATGTAAATCTGGACTTTAATGACTCCGCAACCGACTCTTGGTTAGTGCGCTCCATTGCTCCTCAGACACTGATCCTCCCTTCTTAGGCTGACATCCTTCAAAATGAGTAACTTCACAGCCTGTCTGTCACCTTCCTCTTGAATAACCCCAGACAACAAAGCACAAGACTGGACTATTACTGCCCAGTGTGGGACTCATCTCCAGACAGTCTTTGCTAGACTCCTCCTTGGATGACTGAGACTTGTCTGAGACCCTTTCTATCTGATCCTCTTGCTTCCATTCTCTTCTCCTTCCACAAATGTGAGACCGACAGTGTAGCTTGTCAGCTCTGCCTCCTTTCCTGCATCTTTCACAGGTGTGACTCTCAATCAATCTCTTGCAGATCTAATTCCATCTTGACATATGCTACCTGGGAGACTCGGTTGATACAATACCTGAGTGGTCCAAGAAAGGAGGTTTTGTTCTATACTGCCTGTTGGTTTTTGATTCATAGTGGCAGGAGAACTGTCCCATAGGATCTTCTAGGCTGTGATCTTTCTGAGCCCACCAGAGGCGTCTCCTGCAGAGGATCTGGATGGTCCAATGGTGTTTGAATCCTGCATCATCTACCACCTTTTTAGTAAGGAAGACCCCAGGTGAAGCAGCAGTCTCTGACACAAGGTGGCAGCCTAGTGGCTCCATGTAGTGATCTGGGAAATAAATATCTGATGACTCAGACTTTCAGTCAGTCCAAGGGGAAAATGTGGACAAGGATAAGCCAGTCAATTGGTTATTACTAAGTTGCACTGATGCCCCACAATGGGATAATGAGAGACTGGGAGTGATTAGTAAATGGCTACAGCATGCGGAGGGGAGCTGGAAGGCTCTTGGGTAGCTGACAGTGAGAGTTGCTTTGAAAGAAAAAATCTAGTTCGGATTCTGATAGGTGGGGCCCCTGACCCTCTAAAATGACTGAATGCTCAGCCCAAGCTGTCTGTCATGCTAAGATCAAGGTCTGGGGCTGAAAAACCAAAAGTAGGATGGAAACAGCAGTGCCTACAGAAGTGAAACATTCGTTCTACCCGACCCCACTTTTTTCTTTCATTATGGAGGTGAAAGTTTACAGATGAGATCATTCTTTTTGCACTCAGCATCTTAAACAGCTTACCACACCTCCCAGAGCCTTGCCTGGCTCCCATTTTACTTGTACCCTTCTCCCTCTTGTTGGACATTATCTTCTTCCTCTTCACTCAAGTTCACACTTGTCGACCCTCCAGCCCATCACTTCCTTCCTCTCCCACCCTTGGCAGCCATCAAGATCTGTTTCTTGCAGCAGTCTAACCTTATCCTGATTACTTTTATAACGATGGTCTTATCCAATAACTGTCTTTCTGTGATTGACTACCTTCACTCAGCATAAATTTCCCCAAATCCTTCCATGCCATGGGGTGTTTCACAGTTTCATCATTATTCTTTAGGCATGCATGCGAGTCCATGACGTGTATGTACCCAAGTTTCTTTATACAGTTTCCTATCAAAAGGCATTGAGGTTGTTTCCATCTTCTCGCTATTGTAAATAATGCTTCCTGAACACAGTTGTGCATGAGTCTGCTTGAGCTGTTTTACTTCTTTAGGGTCTCTACCAACTGTAAAGTGACCAGATGTCCCGCTTTCAAACAATGTTTTCCTGTGTCCTGTGGCGTTTTAAAAAAGTCCCAATTTTTGGAAAGAATGCAAGCTAGGGAACGGTGTAAGAATGGGGAAGGGAATATACCCTCTCCCCTCTCCCCCTACCCCCCACCCCCATCAGTGGTGTCCTGCTTTACCAATGTTAGAATCTCATCACTTTAAAGTGATTACTAGGTCATGTGGTATTTCTATGCCCACATGTCTGAAGAAGTGTCAGCTGGGTCTCCTGTGGGGCTGTACTGTTTACAGCCCCGCCAGATGTGCGTGAGGATTTCAATCTCTCTGCACTCTCTCCATCATTTGCTATTTGCTAGTGGGCTGGTGGTTGGTTTGGATTTTAAGCTTTGTTATCAATCCCTGGGAGAGGTAATATCTCATGGTTGTCTTGATATGTATCTCTTGAGGGGCTAGTGGAGGTGAGTGGTTTTTTTCATGCTTGGAAACATAAGGTATCATTTAAAATGAGGATGGCTGCTGAGCCCCGGTAGCGTAGTGGTTGAGTGCGGGACTGTGGTTGACTGGCGTGGCGGTTCAAATCCAGCAGCAGCAAGGCTGGGCCTCCCACTCCTACCAGAGGGCAGTGATGCCTAAGAAGAAGAAGAAGAAAAAAAAAGAGCATTTTAAAAAGAGGATGGCGAGGTGATTGAAACGGTGGCTGAAAAAAATGGACTGAAAATCTAGGAACAATTGAGAGCACACGTGGGCTGCACAGGGTTTCCTTCTCTTGGACACAGGTCGTCGCTGTGAGTCGCAACTGACTCATCAGCCCGGGAGCTGGCTGATGAAAAAGTGACCAGCTTTTAAGCAGGACACCATTGATTAAAAATTCGGTGTTAACAAATTTTTCATAGAATGCAAAAATAGTATTGTGATATATTTATTTTAATTTTAAAATGCCGCAGGATGTTGTTAAATTGTTTTAAAAAGCAGGGTGTCTGGTCACCTCTCAACAAGAAGTTTGGACCGTTTGTTTAGCTGCAGTTATATGATCACCACCTCAGGTTCATTTGTGCCCTTAAGGCACCTCTTCTGTCTTCCTACCGCTGTCTTAGAGCCCCTCATCCTCATGACTCTTCCCAAACTTGGCAAATGCCTTCCGTTCTCTCAGTTACAAAAGCTCACATGTTGGGAATTTGCTTGATTCCTACCTTTTGATTTGTTCACTTGGCTGTTCTTTCTTGTTTTCACATGTAATAGGCTGTGCTGCCTTGGTTTGAATTACAGCTACTGAGACAGCTTCCTGCTTTAAATCTCTTTTTATTCCAGAGCATTCCAAATGGAGCCTCAAGGATAAGAAATCTCCACTTACATTGTAATCATACTGTTTCCTTCCTAGACTCCTGCTGGATCAAACCTAAACTCTAAGATTCAACTGGTCTGTCTCTCCACAACCTTATCAAAGTTCTCTAGCCACCTAGTGCAAGCAGTCTCCTAACTATCCCTCAGCAAGACTCTAGGATTCTGGTCCTTGAGTTCACAGATGATTACTGTAAAAGTCCCAAAAGGCTTTCCTGATTAAGCTTATCTCTTGCTATCACTTCTTGCCCTTGCTGGGTGTAATGTAAGCAAACACATTGCATTACCTCAAATATGTAAGCCAGAAGCAAATTATCTATCTATCTATCTATCTATCTATCTATCTACTTCATTCTCAATAGGTCATAGGTTGTAGTTCTAGTATAGTCTGCTTTATAATCATCTAGGGTGTTTTATGAAAAAGCAAATGTTTGATTCATCTCAATGAATTAGAATTTCTATTGTAAAACCAAAAAACATACATTAAAAAAATCATGTTATTGGGGGTTCATACAACTCTTTTTTTTTTAAGGCATCACTGCCCTCAGGTGGTGGGAGTAGGAGGCCCAGCCTTTGCTCCTGGGAGCTGGAATTGAACCTCCATCCCAGTGGGCTGCAGTCCCGCGCACAACCACTACACCACCGGGGCTCAGCCTAACTCTTATCAAAATCCATACATCCATCCAATGTGTCAAGCACATTTATACATATGCTGTCATCATCATTTTCAAAGTACTTTCTTTCTACTTGAGCCCTTGGTGTCAGCTCCTCATTTTTTCCCCTCCCTCTCTTCCTTCAGAACTCTCGATAATTTATAATTTTTTTTTTTATGTCTTGCACTGTCCTATGCCTCCCTTTACCCCATTGTCTGTAATCCACCCCCTGGGTTATAGAAATCATTGTGATGAATTCTCCCTTTCTTCCCCCGCCCCCCCACCTTCCTCTTCCCTTCCTGCTATGGTTACTCTCAATATAGGTCCTAAGGAGTTTAACTGTCTTGTATTTTCTGTGTTTTCAGCTCTTATCTGTACCCATGTACATGCTCTGATCTAGCCAGATTTCTGAGGTAGAAATAGGGTCATGATGTGGGGGGGGGGGGCAGGAAGCATTAAAGAACCAAAGGAAGACTATATGTTTCATTGGTGCTACACTGCACCCTGACTGGCCTGTCTTCTCGCCCTGATCCTTCTGTAAGGGGATGTCCACTTGTTTACAGATTGGCATTGGGTCTCCACTCTGCACTCTCCCCTTCATTCACATTATAATTTTCTGTTCTGGGTCTTTGATGCTGGGTCTTTGATCCCATTGACACCTCATGATCACACAGGCTGGTATGCTTCTTCCATGTGAGCTTTGTTGCTTCTCAGCTACATGGCCGCTTGTTTATCTCCAAGCCTTTAAGACCCCAGACACTATATCTTTTGCTAGCCAAGCACCATCAGCTTTCTTCACATATTTGCTTATGCACCTGCTTTGTCTTCAGCGATTGTGTCGAAAAGGTGAGTATCTGAGAGTGCCAGATTATTACAACAACGTGTTCTTGTGTTGAGGGAGTACTTGAGTAGAGGCCCAATATCTATCTGCCTCCTTAATATTAAACCTATAAATATATGTACATAGATTTATTTCCCCATCGTCATATATAAACATATTTACATATTGTGTTAGTCCAGGTAGACTAGAGAAACAAGTTCATAGACACTGATATGGATATAAGGATAAAATTAATATATAAGAAGAATCAAACTTTGAGAAAGCATCCCAACCTAGTCCAGTTCAAAGTCATAAGTCTGATATTAGCCAATATGCTCGATACCAGTCTACAAAGTCTCCTTCTGACTCACAAATTCACAGGTCAGTGGGTGCAGAATCCTGGCGCTGGCAGCGTCTCCCCATGGCTCCTCACTTCCAGGGCTCAGGGTCCATCAACAGCATCCAGTGGTGGTAGAAGCAACTCAGTGCTGGCAGGGTTCTCCATGTGGCCACCCAAGCTTCAGAGGTCTGGTTCCATCTCCATGTGGCTTTTCCATCTTCAGAGGTAAGGCTGTGTGGCTTCACCTCCAGCTCTTCCAGCTCCTCAGATGCTGCCATCTTGTCTTGTCCATAGTTTGCTATCTCAGAGACTGACTCCAAACAACTGGGGAGATGGCCTCTCATCTCCAGGCGGGAAATATCGTGAGATTTCCCAGAATTCTCAGGAGAAAGCCATGCCCACACAGAGGACTCATTGTCTACTCAATGGCTATTTCCAGATTAGCAGGCTAGACTCCAACCCTACATCCCAATCATGAAATTGCCATCATGAATACATGACTGCCACACATATGTACATGCCTATAAGGAAATATACATTTTAAACAAGTTACCAACAGGATTGTCACAGTGACATCAACAATGGACTCAAACATGAGATCCATTGTACTGGACCTCACAGTTAGGTGGCTTTTAAAGTTCGGGTATGTGGAAATTTCTTGCTAATTACTTGTTGTATTAAGGGATGCATAAATCTAATGTTAGAAGGAAATCTAGCATGAGAACTCTTTTCTACTCTGTGGAATTAGCTGCAATTTTCACTAAATGTGCCCATAATAGCAGCTTCAATTAGTAAAATCCCCACTCCCTCATGAGTTACACTGCTTTAATAGCCTTTGGATTTTACTTCTTCCAAGGATAATGAAATGTTAATTGACTTTGGCTGTGATGAAATATCATATCAAAACTCTCAAGGTGTTCTTTAATTCAGTCTAGACCTCCTCCTGAGTCGAAGCTAGAAAAGTTACTTCCAATTATAACTTGAAGGAAATTCCAAGCTTATTCTCTCACTGGGTAAATATTGTTATAGGCACCACTGAAAAGGTTTCAGTGTGCTAAGATATTGCAATTCAATAAATATTTACTGTACTTAAACGTTCTGGGTGTGAGCGTGAGCAGCGCATGCAAGGAGCCATTGGCTCCCTCTCCTCGCTGAGAGTTGTGATGCGTTTACTGCACTCATTTAGGTCTAGAGACCTTTCCCCCCTCCTCTTCTCAGCCCATTGAAGGCTGAGTGACTCCCGCCGGACACTTTGGGGTGCTGACTTTGCATTCGTCAGTCTAACTCATTGACACCCAGCCTTCACTTCAGTCTGTGACTTTACAGCAGATGGTGCTTTGCTCTCTCCTAACGTTGCCTTCGAGCCTATCAAAGTGAAACAGGATGAAAGTTGAGATCATTGAATTAGAAATCTGCTGTTGCCTTTCATTCCTGCTGTCACGCAGGCAATGTTTCTTCCCCTTTTATAGAAGGGAATGCTGGGGCGCACGAGTTGAGTTGGCTCACATCATACAGCTAATAAGTACTCCACATTCAAACTCGCATTTATGTGACTTTTCCCATCCCCAGCCCCCATGGATAATGTACTTTGCTCTACCATGCTTTTACAGAACACCATGTGACATCTATACTGTATGTAGCCTACTTCTTCAACTCCTTTAAGACCTCTCCTTCAGATAGCCTTTGCCTTTGGACCTGTGTGGAAATAGCTCTGCTCAGAAGGGGCCTCCTAGGAGTTCCACAGCAAGCAGATGCTTTGTTTATCCTCTGTCACCCACACCCACCCCTCTTCACCTTTCACCACTGTGCTCTTCCTGGCCAGTCATTATTAGCATGAATGAAGCAAGTACCAAAATACCGTGCTTGACAGCAGCATGCACATTATAACTAGTCAATGTTAATCCAGCAGATTAAGAAACGCAGGTGCAAACGCAATCAATGCAAGTTTGCTCATAATTTATATTCAGAATAGTACTACTGGTAATGTTATTACATTTATGGTATATATAGTAACATGACTACAGTTAGGGGCAAAAAACCATGCGTGAACGATGGTTCTTAACACAATTATGCTGTTCATTACCAGCAAAAGGGAAAAAAAGCAAAATAATAATAATAATTAAAACTGCTTACAGAACCAAAGTAACAATGCATTCTTTGATGGAAATATCAACAAGAAGCAAATTTGGTTGCATATACATAAAGCCTGACTATCATGGGTTAAGCACAAAAGATATACTTTTCTCATATAATAAAAGGAGGCAAGTGTGTGCTTGAAACAATTTAGTGGAGCAAAGGTTTCACGGCCAAAGTCTGTCTAGTTCTCCTGGCCTTTTCCCTCTCAAGAAAGAGTGGCTGCTTTTGTAGCGCTAGCTATTGCATCCACATTCAAGCCCAAAGGAAAGTTGGAGGAACCATGCTATGTCTCCCTAATTATCAGGAAAGTGAAAATTTCCCAAAGATAGATTCCCCTGCACAACATTGAGCTGAATTTAAAATGAAAACCAATATCCTTTAAAAGAAAAGAATGTGTACAACTCTTTTTGAGTGATTGAATTGAGTGATAAGTGAATTATATATTAATAAAACTATAAAAAAGAGAAAAGAACAGCAATGTATTAACTAATTATATCTACTTCAGATTATACCAAAGCCTGACTGCTTGTCGAAACCAGTCTTTCATGTTTATCATAACAATAAGAGTAATGTGTTGAGTTTCATGTGTATGTGAATAACACACATCTTAATATTCTTTGGCAGGGTCCTGTTATTGGGTTGTATGTTTTTACAGAATGCCAATTGTCAGTTGTCATGAAGACATTTCCTCTCTTTCTATAGAGAACCCCCAACAGAACTCTAAGCAATAGCACAGCTCATATCCATCCTTCCTCGGTGTTAGTCTACCTAATGTATTTTAGCATTTAATTACACATAAGTTCAAATTGTCTTCTGCTCTCCATGATAGGAAGTGGGCCATCAGTGCAAATGTTTTCTCTATGCATCCCACTTCTACTTTCCAATGTCTTCATTCCCTCATTTCTTTCCGAAGCATCAGATGAAGCTAATGGCAATTAAAATTTTTCCTCTTTGGTGGAATTTCCTAATTGATTTTTCCCCTCTTGGGTTTACTATGCTATTTCTATTGAATTTATTGCTGCTCACAAAAAGAAATATACTCCCATTAGATAAGCCTTTTGCAATGCATGGGATAATTTGTTCATCAATCTTTTAGGCATCGGGATTACATATCAGTGGTTCTAATGTGCCAGGGCTCTGAACCTATATCCTTGGAAGTTCACAGGCAGCAGCAGAAGAAATTGACTTGTGAATTAAATATTATGACAAGGGGTACTGCTACATAAATAAATAAATATATGTCATCATAGAAGTATATACAAAACAATATGCAAACTCT
The DNA here is from genome assembly GCA_004026705.1 of Nesogale talazaci. Taxonomy (NCBI): domain Eukaryota; kingdom Metazoa; phylum Chordata; class Mammalia; order Afrosoricida; family Tenrecidae; genus Nesogale; species Nesogale talazaci. Next base: position 15,527 of record PVJH01026394.1, read on the forward strand.
GAGGATCACATAAATATGCACATAGGAAATGCTGTTTGAATTGAATTTTGAGGGCTGCTTAAGAAAGTCCTGTTTCCTGACTGCAGTTCAGGACCAGAGATGACCTTGTTTAAGAGCAACTCAAGGGGGCAAGAATAATCATAACTATTTTTCAAATCTTTGTTGGGACACATTTGCTATTGGCCCACTGATCAAGCTCAAAGTCAGAGGTAAGAGAGAAATATTTAAGGGGAAAGCTACAGGGAGGTGTGAACCAATGGAGGATCCTTACTACAATAGTTTATCACAAATATATTCCAAACAGTTGAGGTTGCTATTATTTCTAGTTCACCTCATCTCTATTTTTCTTTTAATTTTCCTTTGAAAATTACGATGAACTTTTATGATAAGAAAATAAAATATTGGATATGGGTGGTCTGAAACGAAGGGGTATATTCTAAGGAGAGGAGTAAAGGGAAGAGTTTTGAGGGTATATTATAGGAAGATGGGAAGGATGGAGGGTCTCAATTTAAGCACAATGAAAGTGCCCAATGCTAATCCTACCTTCTAAGAAGTACAGCATACAACACGAAGCCCAGATGAATTAGCGAACAAAGGCTTTAGCAACCTCCTCCTTGCCTCAGAAAATAAACTAGAACATGATATAGCTTGTAGATTTAAGAACCAGTTTGTGATGCAGGGACTACTATAGTCAGAGAGATTAATGATGCAGGCAGTCCTCTTTTGGAAATCTGACTTCTTATTGGAATAGGACATATTAAAGATGGATAGAAAGATAGTCTAGCCAGTGGTGGAGTCCGCTTCAACAAATCGACTGGAGTAGAGAATGTTGGCATTAGATACTAGAATATTGTAATTGGAGAGAAAGGTTACCATTGATTTAGTCAAAGTCCTCATGATGTCAGTGTCCCAGGGAGGTAGCAGGACTTGACAGAGTCCCAGAGATGTTTGCAGCACAGAGACGACTAAAACCCAGCTCTCCTCAGTCTGATGCTCTTTCTTTGAAGCACTCATGAGCAGTAGATTTTTGCCTTTATCTAGTTCCCGCTATCTTTCTCATCACACACACACATGCACATACACTCATGCTGATCTTGAGTGATAAGATGATGCCAGTAGTCTATGAATAATGCTCACTGTTTCTTTTGTCTATTCTCCCAGGTTATGACCTAAATACACTGAGCAAGCAATTTGGAGGACGTGCCTTTAATGAGCACTTGAAAAAGTACAGACTCATTTGCCACGTCACCACTGCTCTCAGACCTGGGATTTTGCCAGAGTGATAATTATCTGCAACATGGATGGAACTTTCTTGGCTTTGTTTGACTTAAGCCTATTAGTATGCCCAAGGATGTCACCTTGAAAGAAGCATTGACAATACAAGTCCTTATTTGATGCAGTGGATTTTTTTTTTCATTGATCAGACCCAATCATACTCTTTTTTCATGATGGTCAGAACCAGATATTTTCAGTAAAGGATTGGGCACACAATATGTACCTCACAAAAATGAACCTGCGCTATAGCATCTATCTAAACATGCTTACATGAAGTATGTGAATACAACAATGAGATGGGAGGGTGAGGACAAGGAAGGGTGACAGTGCCACTGTGCACATTGCTCAGGCTGACGGATTTCGAAGAAGGTCTGGTCATTTGTTCCTGTTGTCTGTTGCCCATGCTTCAGGAAGGAGTGAGAGACAGCTTTCTGTAAAGTTTGGATTTTTTTTATTTCTAACACATATGGTTAGAGAAATGCGTTCATTGTCTTATGAGATAAGCCCATAATTATTTTATCCATAATGTGTGTTTTGGTGGTTTGATTTTTTTCTTTTCAATTAGCAACGTGGATAAAACTACAGCTCCTCACTTCACATATTTTTGACTAAACTTGAACTTGATGGTCTTCCTGATTTTCAACCTTTCCCTGTAATTCTTTTCATTGAGCTCCGGCAGTTTTTATACCTGCCCCCTGTGGTTTAGGCCCACAGGATCATTGTTAACACTAAGTCCAAATGTCTTGAGATCATCCTAAAATATACGGCCACGTGACTGCTCTTCGGGGAGTTAGTGACTCATGGCATTTGCACTCAGTTGGTGCTGTCTGCATGCCCATTTTCCCACGCAGATCCTACTACAGACCTGATTCACCTGTTTCTGAAACGTCATCTTTGATAAAAGAGCATTTATTCTGAATATTTAGCATTTCGTTGAAATGAGTTTGACTGTCAACTCAATGTTGTATAGCGTCTAAGAAAGGATGACTTTTAAAAAAAAACCTGCAACCTGAATAACAGATGAGGCTGCTGTTTGAGCCTTTGGGCCTTAGTGAAATCTCTATTCAATGAGTACAAGCATGATTTGCAAACTTCTGCTTTTCTCCTCAGCTTTCCTCTGAATGCCAGTCATACAATGTAATGAGAAGAGCACACGTTTTGGAGACAGACGTATCAGGATCTAAATCTCACACTTCCTTTCCTTTCCTACATCAATTCCTTTCCTACTGGCCTGCCCAAGGCTTTTCTGAAGGAAATGGGCAGATAATTTAGGGGGGAAATGAGCTACTCGTTTTTGAACATTTATGAAGCTGTTCTAGACACACGTAATAAAGCATAATTTGAATTATATAAATAAAAATATTCATGAAATGTCTATTCAGGTTTATGGGGATATAGAAATAATTAATTGTTTCTTCAAGAAGTGCAGAGACTTAAGGGCAGGCTGGGGGTGGGGGAGGACACCAATATAAACAAATTGGTTCTAACATGGTGTGTTCAGTACACCAGCTTTAAAAATTAGGGCACAGTGGCAGCATAGAGAATTCATGATTAGCTCATCATCCTCAGGCAGAGGAAGTGAGGGGAGGCTTCTAATATCCACCTCGATGACCCAGGCCTAGTAGGTCACTTAAGGATTCACGAGATTTATGTCAGGTGATTGTTGGGTGCCAGTGAGTTAGCTGTGACTCATGAACAACAAAGCACAACCCAGTTAAACATCTTCACAATTGCGACTGTGGTTCTCTTTGAGCCCATTATTGCAGTCACAATGTCCCTCCCTCGCATCGTGAGTCTTCCTCTTTTTGGCTCCACTTCACTAAGCACAATGTCCTCTCCCAGAGACTGATCATTCCTGATCATATGTTGAAAGTAAAAGCAATGACATTTTGCCATCCTTGCTTCTCATGAATATTCTGGTTATCCTTCCTCTAAGGCAGATTGGTGTGTTTGTCTGGCCATCCAAGGTGTGTTCAATATGCTTTTCCGGCACCATAATTTCAATTACGTGATCTTCCTTATTCAAAGATAAGCCAAAACAGGGGAGACAGTCCACTTGTGTGACTAAATGAATGGAGACTTTTGGAAGAGGATGGTAGAATTACACTGGTAACTGCTGAAGCTATAAACACACTTGGTTCTGCATTGTTAATTTTAACAATTGACCTCAGCAGGCTTTAAGATCAATCAGTTACCTCAAAGAATCGATATTTCCATCAATTTTTTAAAAACAAAATCAAAGTTAATGAAGACAATGCTATGGAAGCTCTGATTTCCAGGTATGAGCCTTAGAGTAAGATGTAATCCCAACAGTGAATCTCAAGGGGACAGGCTGGGCCGGTGAAATACCAGCCGGACAGGTCAGCTCAAAGGCTTTGGGGAGGGCTTTGCTTTGTTTTTCATTTCAAGGGGTCGTCTTGATGGATTTGGGTCAAAGACACAAGATGATCATGGGGCTTAATAGGAAGAAGGTCTCAGAACACAGACAACTGCCTTGGTGAGGAAAAGGCCAGCAGAGTTGTGCTGGGGACATTTTTTTTTCAGTAGCAGTTATAGTAATCCTTTTATTGGGGGTTCCTAAACATCTTATAACAATCCATTGGGCTGTATCACATACACTTGTACACATGTTGCCATAATTTCCAAAACATTTTCTTTCTATTTGAGCCCCTGGTATCAGTCTCTCTCTCTCTCTCTCTCTCTCTCTCTCTCTCTCTCTCTCTCTCTAATCATTTTAGGTTGAGCCCGGGGGCGTAGTGGTTGTGTGCGGGACTGCCGCCCACTGGGTTGGAGGTTCAAATCCAGCAATGCTCTCTGAGAGCAAGAGTGGGCCTCTTACTCCCACCACCAGGGGGCAGTGATGCCCTCCCCAAAAATCTTTTTATTGGGGCCTCATACAACTCTTATCACAATCCATAAAAACATCTATAGTATGCAAAGCACAGTACCATTGATGCCATCATAATTCTCTTTTGGGTTTTTTTTTTTGGGGGGGCATCACTGCTCTCCGGTGGTGGGAGTAGGAGGCCCAGCCCCACTGCTGGAATTGAACCTCCGTCCCAGTGGGCCGCAGTCCCACACACACCCACTACGCCCCCGGGGCTCAGCCCCATAATTCTCAAAACATTTTCTTTCTACTTAAGCACTTGGTATTGGCTCCTCCTTTTTCCACTCCCTGCTTCCCCCTCCCTCATGAACCCTTGATAATTTATAAATTATTATTACTTTGTCATATCAACCGCTGTCCCAAATCTCCCTTTGCTTATTCCTTTTTGGAAGCTTTGGGAGATGTTGTTTACTGCTGTCTTCCTGAAGTTGGGACAAAGCTGATCAAACAGGATGAGTTTGGGGCTCTGGAAAGTGTGAAAGCTGCCCGTGAACTCTACTCTCCTTTATCAGGAGAAGTCACAGAAATTAATGACCCACTGATAGAGAACCCCGGACAGGTGAACAAATCCTGTTATGAAGATGCTTGGCTGATCAATGTGACACTGACTAATTCTTCAGAACTTGATGAATTAATGAGTGAAGAGGCCTATGGGAAATACATAAAACCCTGGGCTGAATCCTGATGGTGTAGTGGTTGTGTACGGGACTGCAGCCCACAGGGTTGATGGTTCAAATCCAGTAGCAGCTCTCCAGAAGCAAGGCTGGGCTTCTTACTTCACCAGGGCAGTGATGCGGGGGTGAAAAAGTCTTCATTAAAAAAATTTTTTTGGGGGCTGAGCCTCGGTGGCATAAGTGGTTGAGTGCGGGACTGCGGCCCGCGGGCTTGGCAATTCAAATCCAGTGGCGGCTCTCAGGAGCAGCACTGGGTAGTGCCCACGACCACCAGAGGCAGTGATGCCCACCAAAAAAAAGAAAATGAAAAAAAACCTTTCTTTAATTAAAAAAATATTTAATAGTCTATAGCTATATCAAAAAAATGTGGGAAAGTTGTATGGGAGTCACAAAAGTATATGGAATTGATGTTTATTGGATTGTTATGTGTGACATACTTTCTCAGGCATTCCCCTGTGTGATGAACATGGGAATTTTGACAATTAAAATTCAAATTAACCGTAAGCATGACTTCCTTCTAGAGAGTTGTCATAGTTCACATTATTGGGGAAATAAATTGTGTTGCTCATTTTCATAAGAAGGGAGAATACGATGGAAAGATGGGAGCTCCGATTTCTCTGGCAACCTTTATGCTTCTAAAGAGAGAGACAGGAAATAAATGGACTATTGTTGGACTGAACATCGTAATGCTCAGGATATGGAACGGTGGGGAATGAGCCAACTAGGGGAAGAAAAATTAAGTGCTTCCCAGAGCCTGATGGAAACCTCCTTGAAAAAGGAAGAGAATAGAAAAAGAAATGAACACATCTTCCCATACTTCCAAACTTTAGTAATATTTACTATATCTAAAAGTTTTGGGCTTTTTTGGTGGGTGGGGGAGTATTACTCCCATTTTCTAGGCTGGAGGGTAGTTGGAGAAGGAAAAGAGGCTAGGAAGTGATTGATGATTCCTTTTAATCACCCCATTACATATTTCATCAAAATTACTGATCACATAAGTTATACACAACATGCAACTACTGAACACTGGGGACAAAAAGAGGCAAAGAGATGCCACAGTCTTGATATCACAGGGCTCGCCGTCTAATAGAAGAATGGACATAAAAAGATACTAACAACATTAGTATCTTTTATGTGAAAGTGCTGACATGTCATCAAAAAGGACCATTTTTAAGAAACAGACACCATATTTAGTACAATAGGTCTGCAAAATTTTGGAAAACCTTCCGTAGATAATTGTCACAATTGACTCAAATGTAATAGTGAGTCTGAATGGCATGCAACATCAGACAACATTTCATTATGTTATAATAAGATCACCATAAATTAGAGCAAACGCCATAGTAACAAACTGCACAAGTGAAGACTGTGATCAATGCTATTTTAAAAAGAAAGAACAGAACAGAGCTGGGAGTTTCCGTTGGTTGTTCTGCAGTGACTTCCCGTGCCAGTCGATGGATTAATTCTTTCTTCTTTCTGAGCCCGGAAGCAAGGATGACTTGAGATGCTTTTCAGAAGGCGTCTCAGAAAGGTCTGTGTAATTCAGCACGGAGCCATTTGCAGTGGTGGCCAATTCAGTAAAGCATCTAAACTTTGCTTTCCTTCATTGCATGATAAATTTCTCTCTAATAGTATGCCAAGGTCAGTTCAACTATATTGGTGAGGGTTGATTATGAAATTTCAGCAATTTTGTCATTTGGTTGTTAAACACAGATATCATTTCAAGAAAGTGATGTATATAAATGTACAGTTAAGTAAATTAGATTGTATTACATTCAAAGGTAAACGATATTCAAGGTCTATTGCTGCTACTGGGTGTTATCATCGTAGTGGATTTCAGCTCAGCAAGCCCATGTACAGCAACGTGATCGTGCCCAGTTCTGTGGCACCCTCAAAATTCTCCTGTCTTTGAGTCCATTGTTGCAGCCACTGAATCAATCCATCACTGAAAGTCTTCCACTTTTCTCTGACCTTCTACTTGGCCAAGCATGGTATCTATCTCCAGGGAACAATCCCTCCTGACAACATGTCCAAAATACATGTGATAAAGTCTTACCATCTTTACTTCTCAGAAGCATTCTGGTTGCATTTCTTCCAAGACAGATTTGAAAGGTTTTTTGGATATATCCAATATTCTTCCTCAATACAATAAGTCAAATATGTTGACTCTTCTCCTATCTTCTTTATTCATTGTCCAGTTTTTACATGCGCATAATGAGATTGAAAATACTATTACTTGGAGCTGGTATACCTTATCCCTCAAAATGATATTTTGTTCTTTAAAATAGTAAAGAGGTCTTTTGCAGAAGATATGCTCAATACAATAAGTTATTTAATTTCTTCATTGCTGCTTCCATGGGTATTAGTCAAGCATCCAAGTAAGATGAAATTCATAACAAGTGCAAATTTTTCTGTCTATTGTGATGTTATTTATTCATCCAGTTGTGTGTTTTCTTTACACTGAGCTGTAAATTATACTAAAGGTTCTAATTTTAAGGTGCATCAAGTACTTATCACTTTTAGCAAGCAAAGTTGTGTCATCTACATATTGCAAATTATTAATGAGCTGTCCTCTGATTTCAATGTTCTTTTTTTATATAGTTCAGCTTCTCTAATTTGACCAGCATAAAAATTGAATAAATATGATGAACGTATACAACCTTGACATATACCTTTATGAATTTTAAACATGCAGTATGCCCTTGTTATATTCAAATAACTGCCTCTTAGTTTGTGTACAGATTCTGCATTAATTTCCATTCTTCACAATGTCACATCCCTACTTTGTTATAATTCACTCAGTCAGATGTATTTACATAGTCAATAAAACACAAGTAATCATTTTCCTGTTATTTTCCACTTTCAGCCAGCTGACATCAATGTGATATCCCTGTGTTAGGGTTCTCTAGAAAAATAAAACCAGGACATTTTTCTTTTTTTGTGGGCATCACTGCCTCTGGTGGTGGTGGAGGCTACCCAGCCGCCGCTGGATTTGAACCGCCAAGCCTGCGGGCTGCAGTTCCGCACTCAACCACTTACGCCACCGGGGCTCAGCCCGACATTTATGGATATATTATATATATATGTATATATATGCAGCTAGAAGGAACATAAACGCTAACTAGTCCACAGAGAAGTACAGAGGGCTCAGTTCACTCACTACCCCCTTTCTTCCCCTATAATTCTACTTGCAATGTCTTGAAATTTCGAGCTGTGATAAGAGTAAAGCAATGAAATGGGTGAGACCCTCACCCAAAGATTGGCCCTGCCAGTGGCTGCATGTGTCATTATGGATAAATAGCATCTCTACTTAAAGGACATGGGGACAATAAACACCAAATGTGTAAGTACTCTATATAAAAAAACTTCTTCAGGAAAATAGCAAAAACAGAAAGGAATCTAAACCCTTAAATATTTAAAGGCACATAAACTCATGATACTCATGTTTCCAAATTAATATTATGAATTTTCTAGTAGTTTATGGCAGGGGATCATTTGTAATCGGAGGTCATGCGAATCTCTTTCTAGCAAGCAAGAAGGTAGGGAAGAATCCCTTGAAGTTGTGTTTCAAACAGGCAGCTGCTGGATTTTAGAGGTACATACTGTGCAGAGACAGAGGGAGAATTTACAAAGACAACTTATCTAAAGAGAGTTCTGAAAGAACAGGGGTGAGGGAACCCTCTTCTCTTATTTCCAACAGGAAGAATTCAAACTAATTTTCAATTTGTATGTGAACATAGGCCTAGCCCATGTTTTTACAGGTAAATTGAGATGAGACCTAGAAGCATTGCTAAGGGCAGAGACAGACAGACAGGCACACACACACACACACACACACACACGCACACACGCACACACACGAAGCTCCATTCTGCTCAAAGCAAAATCATAGCATTAATGTTGAGCTTTTGAAAGAGACATTCGGGATGAAACATTTTCTCAGCCCAAACCTGAAGGAACCTCAGCCCAAAGCCACACAAAAGGCAAAGGATTTGACATCTCCCTATTGATACAGCTAGAGCTGGTGACAGAACAAGAATCACCACCCGCACCTCAGGGAATGACAATCGCTGCCTGTTGTCACTGACACAGGCTCCTAGAAGGAATCAGCATTCACAATGCAATCTTTCCATCTGCTCTCACTTGCACAATGAGGGTTAAGCAATCGATAATGATGGCCTCCAGCATGCATACCAAGGTGGTGTCACTTTGGGATTTTTTTTTTCCAGAAGCCTGCTTTTCTAGCTCATAATTCTGTAGGAGGAATTCATTGTGGTTTAGAATGTGAGGCCAACTAGTGCTACCAGGAGGAGGTCTGTTTTGGAAGGTTTCATCAGTGTCAGATTACCCAATAAGTCAGGTAAACACAGGTGAACTGTAATGCTAATTTTCAGCACATCAAGAATTCCATTTCTAGGCCTGGCTGGCACGTGTTTCTTTCCCAACCCATAGCACCTTACTACAGAGTCAAAGCCCTTCTCAATTTTACAATCCTGACAGGGATGGAGTACTCCAAGGCGACCACAGGCTTGTTTAGATGTGTTTACTAATCTGTAGCGAACAGTTTCATGTTTTTCTTAATGCATCAAATTGTTGTCAAGGATATGGTGAAACTCATGTGAAACTTGTTTTCACTATACATTAGTAAACAAGTGCAAGTCAAGTCGTGTTTGCCTTGTTTATTGGCTAATCAGCATGGCGTATCATCTCATACAATGCCATCCTTTCTGGTAATAATAGGCTTCGTGTCTGATTCCTTCCTTGATAAGCACAGATTAGTAGGACAGACTTTGGAAATTCATCCCATCGAGACAGACTTCAGAGCCTTGGTGTGGTAGTGGGCCATGCATTGATCTTCGAAACACAAGATCTGCAGCTCACACTAGCCAGTGGCTCAGCAGAAGAAAGATGAGGCTGCCTGCCCCCATAAAGAGGGAAAGTCTTGGAAACGCTTCCAATTAGTTGGACCACTATGAGTCAGAATGCACTCAATGGGGTAGGAGGTTTAGACAGACTTCTGCTTCTAGGCAAGGTGAATAGTCAGTCACTCTTGTCATGATCAATACTGATTCGAAGTTGCAAGCTTAGACAGTATAGCAGAAGCTTGGAAAGAGAACATAAAGACTGACATACAGTTTCCCAAATCGTCATGCTTTCATATTTTTTTATCTCTGGTTCAGAAAAATATCAGAATTTTCTTAAACTTCTACCTTATTTAAACACCACAAAAATTCCATTGTAAAGTGCTGTTCAATAAAAACAGACTTTGGGCTGAGCCCTGGTGGCGTAGTGGTTGTGTGTGGAACTGCGGCCCATAGGGTTGAAGGTTCAAATCCAGCAGCAGCTCTCCAGGAGCAAGGCTGGGCTTCCTACTCCCACCAGGGCAGTGATACCACCAAAAAACCCCAGACTTTGATGGTTGTGGAGGGTGGGCCTGGGGTCTGGAAGGGGTAAGGAAAAGGAGGGGGTAAGGAAAGCACAGATCAATAGAACTGCTGTTTTATGCGAGGCAGCATTCCTGGGACCTTGTTGCAAAGCTTCAGTGATTTGGGAGACATTCATTTGAATTTTGTTAAACATATACAACCCCTGAACCGATTATAAGGATCTACATATAACCTCCTCCCTGAAGTACAGACAACAGGGAAGTGGGTGAAGGGAAACATCAGACAGGGTATACAATATGACAAAATAATAATAATTTTAAATTATTAAGGGTTCATGAGGGAGAGGGGAGCTGGAGGGAGGGGGGGGAAAGAGGAGCTAATACCAAGGGCTTAAGTAGAAAGAAAATGTTTTGAAAATGATGGCAACAAACATAGAAATGTGTTTGGCATACAATGGATATATGACAGATTGGGATAAGAGTTGTATGAGCCCCAAATAAAATTATTTAAACATATATATGACCCCTGGCGTCAAGATGATCATGTGCACCATGCCTTCCAATGGCACAAAAAGTATCCTTTTTGTGGAAGGTGCTCTTAACAAGACTCAGACAGGTGCATCACCCAGAGAACTTGCCTGCAGTCATCACAGAGACATGTGTAAGCATGTTTGGTTTGGAATAATCAGTGCATGTGCGAATGGGAATCCTAACTTTAAAATTTATCCTGGAGGTTCCCAGATGTGTGACTTTCCCCTTGCTGTTCCATGTGTTCTGGACAGCTCTCTCCTTCTTGCTTCACTACCTTATTCCAATTGGGCCTTCAAAAGGCAAGCCAGGACTGAACTCTAGGAAATACTCCACCCTTGGGTTCCCTCTACCACTCGCTACTTTAAACTGCTCACTGGTAATTCTCCAGCTACTGCTTCATTACCCACATAAAAAGCATCCCTTGTGACTATATTTCCTACATTATCATAGAATCTGTCATTGGTGGCCAATAAATGGCTGTGGGTTTCAATCACATTAACTGCCTACTGCCCTTATCACCTCTGCCAAATTCCTGAGATTCTTCAGCGAAACAAATCCCAGGATTCTCTACACAAAATATTCAGTCTCCATGAAGTTGGGCACTCTTGAGAGTAGTAATTAACTAACATCCTATACTATGATGCTTAATATGGTAAGCACTAGTCACATGTCACCATTTCACACGTACATCAAAATGAGTGACGCGCAAAGTCTAAGAACTGCTTTCTCAGTTATTCGAACCGAAGGTCAAATGTTCAGGAGCCACATAAGTTCATTGGCTGTATAGCTTTGAGTGAACATTTCTGTCACTACAGAAAGTTCTTTGGGGCAGAACCGCTTTAGATCATAGGATCCAAGGGAAATGAAAGTCACTCACAACCCTTCAGGCCCTTTTTAGGGAGCAAGCTGAGCTTGGTTTTTAAATCTAAAACCCAGCACTTCTTCTCAGAGAAAGTCATTTTCTGGCCTCCTGAACAGTCCAGGTGCTGAAAAACAATAAAAAGCTTAAAGACTAAATTTAGAAAACACCGAACCGAAATGTTTATGGAGCAATTTAAAACTGTCCCATGGGACTTGGTTATTTAAACATATTCTAACTACTAAGTTTCATTAAAGCTATCCACCCATGACTATTTTTGATACCTAAAATTTGAAATCCCATTAATTTAAGAAGTTTTTCCAAATCCTATGAGTCCTTTCAGGTGGCTGATCTGTAGGAGGTACTGAATAGTCATTGGATGAGGGACTTGTGTTTCAGTTTTATTTTTCCATGAGGGGTTACTTAAATTTTTTAGCAAATATACAGAAAATTGCACGCATTTTAAGTGTGCAGCTTGATCTGTACAAATTGAATTCACCCACACAACAACAGACACAGGTCAGCTATGCAATACTGTAGGGTGGTTCTCACCCTTCCTATGCCATGACTCTTCCATATAGTTCCTCATTTGTGGTGGCCCCCCAACCATAAAATTATTTCCATTTTTCTACATTATAACTGTAATTTTGCTACTGTTAGGAATCAGGTGACTCCTGTGAAAGGGTCATTTGACTCCCCCCCCAAAGGGATGGCTCCCCACGGGCTGAGAGCCACTGCCCTAGACTTCTTTTAATTCTCTCTTTGTCCTTGCTTTCCCCAAATCAAAAGCTGCACTCAATGCCCTGGGGTCACTTCTTATTTATAGTGATCCTATCCAGAAGCCAAACTCACTGCGAACTCACAGTGACCCAGTAGGACAGGGTAGACCTGCCCCTGTGAATTTTCAAAACTGTCCCCCTTCATGGGAGTGGAAAGCCCTGGGTTTCTCCCTCAGAGCTTAGCTGGTGTTCGTAGCAATGCAACTGAGACTTACTCCCTGTTTGTAGTGAGCTTGACTTATGCCATATTGCCTCGTTCCTCATGTCAACCTCTGGCATTTTTATAACCTTCCGGGTTGCTTGACGAGAGGCACATGGTCTGTGAGCCTCCGGATGGTTTGGCCTAGAGCAGCGCCTGGACAACACTGGCTGGCGGGTCACTAAGACATGCAAGGAGATTGCTTGTGCATCATAAATGTTATCTTGTTGCTACAGTGGACATTTACATCTTGTGACTGTCTTGTAACAGGAGCAATGGAAAGTACTTGGGAAAGTACGTGATTCCCCACAAATGTGCACAACCAAGGAAACATCTATAGTCTCACGTATCCAGAATACGAGCAGGATGCCATGAAGACAGTCTGTATCTCCACCAGTCTTCCTGCTGGAGTCATCTTCTAACAAACTTCTCTTCTTCCTCTCTATGTTAAAGGAAGTGCATTGACCCCGGTGGGTCAGCATCGACTCCATGGCAATGAGTTTGAGGTTTGAGTTAAATGAATTGATGATTCGAAAGATTTATAGGAGATACTGCATATTTCCAAAGTAATTGTACCAATTAACACATTTATCAGCTGAATAAGCAAACTCCAGCAGCTCCGTCTCCTCAGCAAGCCTGGTGGAGTGGGAAAGTGCTATTTAACATTCATAAGTGCAAGAAGGCAGTGCTATGCCTACAGAGAAAATACATGTGTTAGCTTTAAACTTACTTCACACGTGAACTGTAGTGCTATTGATCAGAATTGCCTGTGGGTTCTCGGTGGCCACTGCGATGGATTATGGAACCCAGGAAACACGTAGAGAGTGTGTGGAAGCGGTGGCTGAGGTCAGAATTGGTTCAAAGGTTGGCGAGAGGAGATGTTTCTGGCACTGACCCTATAGCCACCAGCCTCTGACTGATGTTGATCTGGATTCCCCTACCTCGAACTAGACCATTTTTACTGTGTGACCTATGAATGGAGGAGGGAAATGACAACAACAAAGCACAACTAAACTCCATGCAGCAAGCCTGCTTTGACAAAAAGGGTCTTAACACAACAACAAATGATTGACAAAATAATATTTCTGGTCATTTAAAAAATGTGGTGCCTCTTCACCCCGAGGTTACTAACAGAATGGTGCTTTCCTTCAGCGTCTCTACATTGGGGGCGGTCTCTTGTGTCAGGCTATCAGCTGCAGAGACTAAGGAGGGCCTGGTACAATGCTGCTGTTGTTAGGGGCCAACTAGGTGGCTCTGACCCACAGTGACTCCTCTATGCCCAACAGGACGAAACAATGCCCAGATCTGCACCCGCCTCACATTGTTCCTGTGCTTGAGCCCATGTCAATCCATCTCTTTAAAAACGTTTTTTTTTTTTTTTGCTACCCCTCTAGTTTACCAAACGTAATGTCCTTCGCCAGGGACTGGTCTCTCCTGTCAGCTTGTCCAGAGCATGTAAGAAGTCTTGTCATGCTTGCCACTAAAAGACACTCTGGTGGAGTGAAATTACTTTCTTTCTTTTGAAAGCGTTCAAACTTTATTCTGAAATTTCCCGATATGGTCTTCTGTTTGTATCCCTGCAACTCCTACCACGTGATTAACTGGGAATATAGGGTGTGAAAAACACCCGTGGAGGGGACAGGTCGGTTTTCGTTGCAACTCTGCTAGAAGAATGAGCCATCTCCAAAGTGGAGGAGATCAAATTCTCAGTCTCATCAAGAAGCAGAGCCACTGGCAGCACCTGTGGCAGGTTTCCTCGTCTGGGCGTCAGAGGCAGTGGAGTAGATTAGAGGTCATGCCACACCAAGACCAGACATGGTGGCGAGGAGGCAAGGATGGAGAATGAAAGACTCGCGCTGACATGATGAGACTGTGAAGAGCAATGTGCTGGCTTCCTGACCCATGGAGACCATCGGCTACGGGACCATAGGGTGGAGAGGATAAGAACCCGAGAGAGAGAGAGAGAGAGAGAGAGAGAGAGAGAGAGA
>PVJH01026395.1:0-30138 GCA_004026705.1 Nesogale talazaci
CCCCCCACCCATCCACTGCAAACCCGGAGAAGCACAAGGCTCCTCTGACGCATGGGGTCACCATGCCTGGGAATTCATTGATCACCAACTGGCTTTAGTTGCTATTTCATTTTTTTTTTAAATGATTAACTGTCATTCCTTTCATTAGATGAAAGGCCACTTCAATGCCTGCTCTTAGTAACCAGCTAACGAAACCCACTTCCTAAACACAGGGGTCGGCACCAAGCCCTTCCCCCTGGAGACAGCGTGGACACTGCGCTGCGGAGAGAGTCCTCACAGGCTGCCCGGCTAGTAGGATCAGTCACCCCTGGGAAGATGTGAGAAAAATACACATTCCCAGGCCCACCCCCAGATCTACTGGGTCGGAAATCCTCTGAACAAGCCCTTGGGGAGAGTCTACTGTGCCCTGAGTTTGGGACCCACTGCCTCGGGCCCTTCAAAGAGGCTCAGGAGCAGCTGTGATGCGACTGGGTCAGAATGAACTCTCCGCAGTGCTGGGTCCCTTCTGCCAGGATGCACAACCCTCCCTCCGCTCAAGGCAGCTGTGTTCACCTGGGGGCCAGGTGCGGAAGTGCAGTCCCTCGGCTCATCCCTGAACTACGCAGGAGTCGCCTAGGGAACCAAGGGCACCAGGCAACTCCTGTGCTCTGTGCTCTAGGGCTGCCTTCCTAGCTACCCACTGGGCAGCAGACTCTCGGGAACCTGTTGGGGTTCACCTAAGGCTCTCTATGCTGCGGGGCAGTGGGCCCTCGAGGCTAACAGTGGGCAGCTTCCGGTTATCGTTTCCTCCAAAGCACAACGCTCCTCACATCTAGGGAGTGGTGAGCTGACCTGCCCCTCCTCCTCCAGGTAGACAATAGCACGGAACAGTTTCGAAGGTCCCGGCCATGAGGTCCTCGGAGCGCTGGCCATGTAGTTCTCATGGTGGGCAAAATGGATTAGGTTTTGCCACCCACTAGCCCTAAGTCATGGCACAAAACATTCAGGCCTATGGGAAGATCCAGAGAGTCAGAAAGGTGCAGCTTCTCTGCACTAGCCCTTCCTATGATCCCTGTTACCTTCCATGACGCAAGCACACACGTGCTGGGGCAGGCACGGGTCTCCAGAGAAGCAAAAACCGGTGGCACATGCATGTGTTTCTCTAAAGGTCCCAAACCAACTCACTGCCATCGATGGCCCCTGTGGGTTTCCCAGGCAATTCTCTCGCTCTCTCTCTCTTTTTTTTTTTATGGGAGTAAGTAGCCCAGTCTTAAAAAAATATTCCTTATTGGACCCTACCACAGAGACAGTATATTACTCTGCAGGGCTGGAGTCTGAACATGTATAGGAAACATATACACATATATTTAGATTACCACCACCACATCAACTGCCAGCTCCCCCCCCCTCCACTTCTACCAGCATCTCCTCCATCACCATCATCACCACCACCTCCACCATCACCACCACCACTTCCACCATCATCACCACCACCACTACTACCAGCATCTCCTCCACCACCATCATCACCATTACCATTACCACCACCACCACCTCCACCTCCACCACCATCACCACCACCACATTTTGCCAAGTGAACTCTGACTCCTGGGGACTCTGTGTGTGTTGCAGTAGAGCTGTGCCCCCTACTTTTCAATGGAGAACTTTGGGGAAGTATACAAGGGGCTTTAAAAAGTTCCTACTATCTTTCCATTCCATTTTTCCAGGAATGTTTTGAAGCCCCCTCATGTATGTACATACATCTATAAATGTATATCTGCAAGCAGATACATATTTGTATGTAACTGTAGATCAGTACAGGAGCCATGGTGGTATAGTGGGTTACAAGTCGGGCTGCTAACTGCAAGCTCAGCAGTTGAAAACCACCAGGTGTTCTGCCAGAGGAAAAGGAGACTTTTTACTCCCTTAAAGAGGTAGTAGTCTCAGAAACCCACAAGGACCATCTATCCCGTCTTAAAGGGTCACTATGAATTGGAAACAACTTGATGGCAGTATGGTTTGGGGTTTTATATGACATTGAGTCTACTTATTCCCACGCAGAGCAAACCTACAGGACAAAGCAAAACTCTTCCTGTGGGTTTCGGAGACTGGACCAGTGCAGTCCACCTCATCGTTTTCCCTCAATGGGGTGAGTGGTTTTGAACTGACGACCCTGGCGTTAGCAGCCCAGCATGTATCCCACTGTCCCAGCAGGGGTTATTAGGTAAGAGGAAAACCAGTGTGACCTCACGTCACAGCCTGCAGGCTTGGATTTCCTCGCAAGGGAGGGTGTGCTTTACCGGGTGGCAAATGTGCACGGTGGAGCTATTTATTACCTAAGGGGCTCCTGCCACCAGGACTCCTCTTTGGAAAGGCTGATGGGAAAAGCAAGTCTGTTTAGAATCGTTGATTAAAACCTGAAAGAGTAAGCTCCATATAGCCTCTCTGCTATGAGGTTACCTCTTCACCGCTGGGACTTCAATTTAGTGTGACCTGTATTTTCACAAAGGAGCCTTGGTGGCCCAGTGGTTAAGCACTCGGCTGCCAACCAAAACATTGGGAGTTCAAACCCACCAGCTGCACCTCTGGAGAAAGACGAGACAGTCCGCTTCCCTCAGAATCACAGCCTCAGAAAACCCTCCAGGGCAATAGCTCTCCTCTGCCCGTTGGGGGCGTTTTCAGACAGAATACACTGGAGAGTTCTGAATTTGGCTGGGGACATTTTTCTGAGTCCTCACCATCTTCTAGGTGCTTGGTTACCAAGACCACTATTCTCTGGAAGGATCCGTGCAGCAGCAGCAGGAGGGCTGGGCCGGGAGCTGAGAACTGAGTGTGAGGGCAGAGAAGCCACCTCTAATTCCTTGTGTAATCTTGAGCAAGCTATTGCATCTTCAGGTTCCTCATTTATAAAAATGGAAACAAACACTCCTGAAGATGGTTTTTCTTCTAGCGCAAACATCACGCGGTTCCAATTCTCTTGTGGATGATGGCATTCGCCTTGTGGAAATGGCTGCATTTATTACTTTTATTTCCCCTAAAAACGGATGCGTATTTGGGATAAAGTACCTTGAAGCATCTTAATGTGTGAAACCAAGATTAAGGAACTCACATATGCACCCCAGTGTATGAAGCACAGAAAGGTTGGGAGAAAGAAAGAGGTCACGTGTGGCTGGTAAAATTAAGGAGGACAACAATTAGATGGTTGAGCATGACTCAGGACAAGATAAAATGAGCATGATGGTGCAAAACGAGGGAGGACACAGCTTGACGCACTGTAAAGAGAGATTGCCCCAAATCATCAGTCGACTTATTTCCATCAGGGAGGGAGGGATACCCAGCAAGGAATGAAATGTGCCTTCTAGTCCTTGGATAGTAAATATGTCACCTAAGTTAGACAAGCCATCTAACCTCCTCCAACCTTAACTTTCCCCATTTGTGAAGTGGGAATCATAAACTATTGACCCAATGTCCTAGGCAGTCATACGAGGAGGCTCAAAGAAGACAATGATAGGGTGATTCAGGCACTCTGGGGGCATTATCGCTTCATGTGTTAGACTGTTACCCATAAGGTCAGCGGTTCAAAGCCACCAGGCACTCATGGGGAGAAACAGAGGCTATCTGCTCCCTCTAAAGATATACAGCTTCAGAAACCCCTACAGGTCACAATGAGTCAGCTTTGACTCAAAGGCAGTGGGCTTGGTTCAGTGGGCTTGGTTTGGACATTCGTGTTCCTGTACCTTGAGGTCAAATGAGTTCTGAGAATTGGGACTTCCACTGAGAAGTCTACAAGTTAAATTCTGAGCTGACCAGGCTGCATGCATAATGATTCCTTTCTTTTCCCTTCCTTTAAAATCCACCCCCCCACACACACCTTGTTTATTAAATAAAAACAGGGACTTAGTTTTGTGATTGGATAAGGTTGCTAGGTATAAAATAAAACATCCTCTCCTTCACTTTAACCTCAAGTCACTCCTGACTGAATCACTACTGACAATGTCTTCGAGAATTTGGGAGGTGCATCAGCTAAGTATTCTGCTTCTCCCTCAAAGGTCTGCAGCTTGGAGGGGCTCTGGGGGAGAAAAGACCTGGGAGTCTGCTCCCTTAAAGGTTTTAGTTCAGGAAACCCTCTGGGGCAATTCTACCCTGTCATCCTGGGTCACACTGAGTGGGGACCAAAGCACCACCATGCAGTAAGAATAGCTATGTCTCTGTGTTCTTCTAGAAAAAAGAAAAGACTAGACTACAATCACATCTGTATGTAGAGTCTCCTCTTCCTGGATCTGCTCCCTGGGTCTCTGGCTGCACTCACACAACATCTTCTAGAAGTCTCCATGACCGGAGGAGAACGACCTTATTTCAAAGAGCTTATGTTTAAGGAGATGTTGTTTTTAGATTACTGACATCTGACATTGCTGTGGGTGGCGATAATTAAATGATGATGCTCTGATTGTGCCTCACCCAAGTGAAAGGCAGAATGGAAGACAAGCAGGTTATTTCATCTAGAGGGAACCACCCTCTGCACTCGGGAGGCAAGAGGAGACGCTGTGGTGTTGGTTGGTTAAATGAGAGGGACATTAGCCATCAAGGGACTGAGAGGCAGACTTTCAGTTCCGTGGATCTGCTTCCAAAGAGAACCAGGTCGTTTTGACCGCCCCTCATTCCGTCAATGCATTTCAGGTTTACTTGAAGACTGCGTGTAGGGAAAAGAAGGATTTCTAGATTAACAAATGCACTGGCTAATTCCTGAAGCATGAAAGTCTACATGAGAAAAATTAGAAAGGAGACATTGTGGTTAACAGCCGCTCAGTGCATAGTCCTCTCTTCCCCCACGGCTCCTTGGAAACGAGACATTGAACTGCAGCTCACTGTCAGAGGCTGCCCGGGCAACTTCTCCTTATGACAGCTCAAGCACAAGAAGAGAATTCTGCTCCCTGAGGGGTTTCCAAAGGCTCACTTTTCTGATCTAGATAGATGGCCAGTTCTGAGAGCCCTTCTGATGACCCTCGGGGTGGGCCGCAATCACCAACCTTTCACTTCGTAGCTGAGCCCCTTACCCACTGGCACGACTCTCAGGCTCAGGCTCACAGGAGCCCCAGTGACACAGCAGTTACAAGTTAGGCTGCTCACTGAAACCGCCAGCCTCTCCACGGGAGAAAGAGGAGGCCTTCTACTCCCGGAGAGAATGACAGGCTCAGAAGCCCATAAGCATGGTTCTACCCTGCCTTAGAGGGCCACTGTGAGTCAGAATTGGTTCAGGGATGGGGGTGGGAGGCAGCGTCATAGATTCACCTTCCTTTCCTGTCATCCAGAGTCCTGACAAAGTAGACAGGTACCTACGCTTTCCTTATTCACTCTTATTGTTTGAGTGGGAAGGTGTTGGTTTTATCTTCAATTCCCACTCAGTTAAAGAAAATGGTTTGGGCCAATGAGGGGCCCTTCCAACCAGTACAGGCCATTTGCCAGGATACAGTCTCGCTGTAGTAAAAGGGAAAACAAAAACGGTGCCTTGCTCCTGGCTGTGTCTCCAAAAATCCTGCCATTCCCATGGCGGCGTCATTCCTCAGAAGATGGGTGGGCCGCCCAAGCCCTCTCTGTGTCCTGCACTGATGGCATTGGAATGCGATGCTCAGTGGTCAGGAAACTGCAGCACTGTCCCTCCTCTGATGCAGAATGCTCATCACTGTTCCCTGTGCCGACCATCATTCCGCTCGCCTCACCATCTCTACCTACCCGGTTTCTGCCATCCTTGCCCTGTCCTCCTTCAAATACAATCCTGGCAGGGTTCGGAAGTTCTCTAACCTTCTTTCCCTTCCTTTTGAAGGAATTCACATACTTTACTGTTCTCCAGCGTGCCCCCACCCCCAAAATAGGCCAGGTACTCGGTTCAGCCCACAAAGAACTAAAGGCAGCACCTCCAACTCTGTCAAGGCCAGCAACTCAACCTCCGTCCTGCAGCGCTCACCCAAGAAGTGACCAGGAGTGGGGCCCATTCTCTCTTCTCGGCTGTCGGGGGCCCTCAAACCCAAACAAAAGAAGACACGAACAAGCCACCAAGCATGGGAAATGGTCCGGGAATATTACCTCCTTACAACGCTCCGGCTTACAGCTCCTCCTGACCGATCAGTGTGAGATGTTTGGGACCAGAGTTAACATGAACGGTGTGGAAGGAATTCATTCACTTTGTTTTCGGGTGCGAGCGCTGTCCGACGTCAGGCTGCGTACATTCCAACGGCTGCTCGGGCTTTTCTTGTGATTCAGCGAATCGTCAGGGAGGTATTTTCTCAGAGGCCATAAAACGCGTCTCTTTACAATTAATGAAGTCATTCATCACGCTCTCCCAACGGGGTCATTGGCGGTCTAGAATAAGCTGGGAGTGGAGAGAGCTTTGTGTCTTGCAGGGCAGTTATTAAAACCTGACCGGGGATTTTTCTATTCCCAGCACTGCGGAGGATACGTTCTATCGCACCCTGTCTCGGGGTGGAAGACTGTGAAAGCTAAATGCAAAAGCACCGGTATAGATTGTGGCGGAATACACAAAAGGCTCTACAGGCTGGGGGGTCTCTGAAAGTCGGCAGACCCTGTCGGAGGGGCAGGTCCCTCCTGGCCACCCCTTCTTTCCCTTGACCCAGCAGCGTCACTCACACCTAAAGGGTCAGGATGGCTCTGTGGTTCCCTGGGAAGCGTGGTTTCTGAGACACCAGCCCTGAGGTAGCTGAGGAGGAGGATACAGGAGTAAGAAGCCAGGCAAATGCGGTCGGCGGCTCTGGTAAGGTTACGGAAGACTTCAACGTCCCTCTGCCCAACAGCCTAACGCTCAGTGTGTTAGTCAGTTTGACTCGAGAAACACATTCATAGGCACTCATCTATGTATAAGACAGAGCTTTATATACAAGAGCAATTGAATATTGAGAAAACATCCCAGCCCAGTCCAGCTCAAGTCTAATAAAGTCTGATATTAGCTAATTGATCTGATGCCAATCTATAAATTCCTCTTCAGACTCAGGTAACACATGCAATGACACTGAATGCAAGAGGATCACAGACCGGAGGGTAGAAAGTCTTGTGGATCCAGTGGTGGTGTAAGCATCTCAGCGCTGGCATGGGTTTCCGTGTGGCTCCGTCAGCTCCAGGGCTCTAGCATAGCCCCACATGTCTTGTCATCAGGAATATGAAGTAGAGTGTCTGTGTCCCACCTCCAGAGTAAAACATAGGAGTTCCCAGAATCCTCAGGAGAAGGCCACACCCACAGAGAGGCCTCATTGGCTATGACCTGATTGACAGATTAGACTCCCCCCCTTTGCAAGTTGACAGGAGATTATGTAACTACCACCCTCAGCAAATACTTTTTTTTTTCATTATAAATGGGAGTACAAAGAGAAACATCAATGAGAGTTGGCAGAAGGTAGAAGGAAAATTGCTCTTGTCTCATGAGTTCAGGGACACAGAAGCGGGCACACGACTTTCAAAAGGCAGGAGCTATCCTGAAACTTCCTTTGAAATATTAGTGTGTCAATAGGGGTCACCTAGGAAGGTCATGTCTAGCACCTATTCACAACATTCACAACATTCAGTCTCCCTAAAGAGAGTCTTTGAAAGAAAAACTCATGTAGGGGAGGGATCTTGCTTTTCCCCAAGATGATGTTAGGGGCCGACAATAAATGTGTGTGTTGGGGGGCAGAGGGGGACATGAAATAATGTTTTTGTTCCTTGCTTCTGAACAGTTGCTGAAGTAGAAGGCAGCATCCTCCCTCATTGCTTCCCTTGGTCCAAAATTCCCCTCTTCCTGCAGGAGCGCATGGAGGAGAAGAAAGAAGCCAGATGGACAGTGACCGTGGCCCACACTCCACTCTTGGGCTTGCCTGTAGCGCCAACTCCCTGTCTGCCTGCTCAGGAAAAGCCTGAGGAATTACCTTTCTCCCATGGAGGGAAGCAGAGCTACAGTTCGTTGCGGTCGGTCTGTGGAAATGCAAACTTCTGGCTCAGGCCAGATGGTTGGTGTGGGGCAGGGGATGGAGAAAGGCAGGCAGAGAGCAATGGTCGCTTGGGATCACGTGGCCTTGACTGTAACTACGCGAGTCAGAGCAGACTCCTCTCTACTTCTTTACAGCACTACTGAATTTGAGCCACGCTTCCCAATGAGCAGAGCCAAGAAATATGGAAAGAAAAATTTTTTAACTCTTTCTAAAAGCAATAAAGCACTAATAGGATAGGGAAGGGTTTCAGGCTAAAGATCTGGGAGGAGAGGATGCAGAGATGTGGTTTGGGTATTAGGGGGCCACTTTAATCCCATAGAGGGGCTCTGGTGTTGTCATGGTCACACATTGGGCCACAATCTGCAAGCGCTACAGTTCGAAGCCGCCTGCCGGTCCATGGAAGAAAGATGGGACTTCCTCATCTGTAAGCCAGCACAGTCTGGGAAAGTCACAGAGGTGGTTTTACCCTGCCCTGTAGGGTCACTGTGAGCATTGATTGGATGGCAGTGAGTTTTGTTTTGTCGATTTATTTCCTCTCATAGAGATTTGCAGTCTTGGAGACCCACAAGGGCAGTTCAACTCTGTCCTTTTGGCTTGCCATGAGTCAGAATCAATTTGATGACCATGATTTTACCAAGTGAGGTGACCTTGTGGGTCCAAAAGAGGCGGCTGGGAGGCTGAGCCCCACGTTTGACAGTCCCTCGGGACCAAGGGGCTGGGGCCTCCCTAGAATGAAGGCCCTGATAAACTACATTACAAACAGGGCTGGGATTCAAAAGAGCTAAGCCCAAGGAGAAAGAAAAAGGAAAAAAAAAAACCAAAAACTAAAGTAGTCTGGCATCATGGCTTTGAAAATTTCAAGCGTCCAAATGGCATGCGTGTGATCCAGAATGACTGGTATCCCGACAGAACTGCAGAAACTAATTAAAATCCTTGCAGCGACACTCTTGTCATCTTTATCATCATCCTGTGTCGCACATTACCTTTCATGAAATCTAAGATGCCACTAATTATAGGATGAACCATCATTTTCTGTACCAGTGAAAATGAAAATAATGCTATCCACCATAAAATGTGTGTGTGTGTGTGGGGGGGGGTGTACTTCTTAAAACTGATCAAATGCTTCTCAACATCCAGCACAAGTTCAAAAACAGCCACATATGCACAAGACATAATATAAATATGAACCAGTAAGAGATCAGAGCCAATGACAGACATAAGGAATAGATGCATAGGTATTTGAAATGTAGTAGCGTAGTGGTTGTGTGCAGGACTGCGGCCCACTGGGTTGGAGGTTCAAATCCAGCAGCAAGGCTGGGCCTCCTACTCCCACCACCAGAGGGCAGTGATGCCCCCCCCAAAAAAACAAACAAAATAACTAGACCTAGAATGTATGACAACTATGCTTCCTGTGCTCATAGAAATAAAAACGGAAATTAACATGTTCAACAGGGAACTAGAAACTGATATCACAGACTTGAGAAAGAATGAGAAAGTCTAGATCTGACACTCAGTCATTGAAACTGAAAGCTCAACAGGTGAATTTAACAACAGATTTGACACTATTGAAGAGACAAACGATGACTTGGAAAGTAGGTCAGAGGAAACTTCAGAACCTAACCTAGAGAGAGGGTGAGGGAGGGGGGACAAAGATAGCAAATACAGAAGGAGTCAGTAATGTAAGAGTTTTAAAGGGTAAAACTTAAAGAGTAAAATCACCTTACATAATGAAATTCTCCCAGAAATAGGAAATGAGTTCAGAAAAAGTTAATATTCCTAAACCCAGCTCCCTCAACTGCACAAGTAAGGTGAGTCACTTCGTCAAAGATCTGGAAGTAGGCAGCATGGGCCAAGTGGGAGTGCCGATGGTTATGGTACTCTGTGCCTCGCCCTCGAGATGGAAAACAGGATAACATGTCTCAGGCTGTTGTGAGGGCTGACAACAAACGCCATGCAGAAGACAGCTCATGAAGGTGCTGCTGTCAAGTGAGCATTAGACTGCTGACCTCAAGGTAGGAGGTTCAAACCCACCAGTCATTCTCCAGGAGAAAGTCCAGGCTATCTGCTCCCATAAAGAAGTACCGTTTGGGGAGGTTGCCGTGAGTCGGGATCAAGTTGAGGCTGTGGGTGCATCCCTGATGTGATGCAGTTCATATCATTGACAGCGGGTCATTGATGTACAGGTTATTGATGTAGTGTCAATGGGGGCATGGGAGGCTACATGTATGCATTTGCATCTTTGGGCTAAATCACTCCACTGTCCAGGTGTGCATACTAAGAAACTAATTCGAGTTGTAGAAAAGGTTGCTTTAGCTTAAGCACCTACTTTGTCTTCAGAGAGCATCAGGAGGTTGAGCATTATGGAATGCCACATTAATAGAACAAAGTATTCTTGCATTGAGGGAGTACTTGAGTGGAGGCCCAATGTCCCTCTGCTACCTTAATACTGAACCTATAAATACATCTATTTACCCATCGTCATATATCCATATATTTATATATGTGCATGCCTTTATTTAGACCTCTATAAATGTCCTTTGCCTCCTAGTTCTTTCCTCTATTTCCTTTTACTTTCCTCTTGCCCTACTATCATGCTCTGCCTTCCTTTGGGTTTCAGTAGTTCCTCTCAGTTACATTGCCCTTGATCAAGCCCTCCTATATCCTTCTCGCCACTGATTTTAGATCACTTGTTGCTCCCTTGTCCCTAGGTTTGTTAACACCCACTTTCTTTGCCCTGTCTCCCCCTCTCCCATGTCCCTCCAAAACAGTCAGTCCTCCAGATTGTTTATCCCACCTATCTTATCTAGATAGACACGCAGAAATAATAATATACACAAAAACAAGACACAGCGAAACAAAGCAACAAAAGAAAACAAAACAGCAACAACAAACCAATGACAAAAAAAAGTTTGTAAGTAGTTCAAGGTCTGCTTGTTGACCTTTAGTAGTGTTTTCCATTAGAGTCTGATGGGATCCCATGTCCTGATCCCAAAGTATAGCTTTGGTTCTCTCTTGGGACTTCCTTGCTCTGCTCCCCTTGCTGTTCTGTTGCACACCCTTAGTGTTTTGCCTCCGTGTGTTGAGGTCAGATCGGGTGTTTCCAGTGTTATCCCCAATAGGTCAGTGAGGATGTTGTGTCTCATAGTGGGGCTGGCCATATGGTCCTCTCTGTGCACTGGCTGCTCTGAGCAGGGATATCATCCTCAAGGCTTGGTGGGCCAGGATGTGCCTGGCTATCAAAAGCTATAGCGTCTGGGTTCCTAAAGGCTTGGAAATAAATGGCCATCCAGCTGAGAGGATGAGAAGCAGCAAAGCGCACATGGAAGAAGCATACCAATCTGTGCAATCACAAGTTGTGGGATCAGGTATCAGGCATCAAAGAACAAAAAACCATATTGTAAATGAGGGGGCTGTGGAGCCAAAGCCCATCTGTAGGCAACTTGACATCCCTTACAGAAGGGTTGTGGGAAGGAGAGGATCCAGTCAGGGTGCAGTGTAGTAATGATGAAGCATACAATTTTCCTCTAGTTCTTTAAGGCTTCCTCCCCACCCCCACTATCATTCTACCTTACAAATCTGGTTAGTCCAGAGGACATACACAGATACAAATAGGAACTGGAAACACAGGGATTCTGGGGTTGATGAATAACTCAGGACCATTGATGAGGGTAGTGTGGAATGAAGGTGGGGTAGAATGGGGAAACTGATCACAAGGATCTACATGTAACCCCCTCCCTGGGGGATGGACAACAGAAAAGTGGGTGAAGAGAGAGGTCGAACAGTGTGAGACATGACAAAATAATATTAATTTATTAACTATCAAGGGTTTATGAGGGAGGGAAAGTGGAGAGGGAGGGGGAAAATGAAGAGCTGATACCAAGAGCTCAATTAGAAAGGAAATGCTTTGAGAATGATGATAGCAACAAATGTACAAATATGCTTGACACAATGGATGGCTGTATGGATTGTGATAAGAGTTGTATGAGCCCCCAATAAAGTAACTTAAAAAAAAAAGATTGCTTTTGTGTCCCTGGCACAACAGTGAGAAATTAAGAATCCACATAATGCCCTGTTACTGCCATGGGAAATACTGTAATGAACAAAAGAGTATTGAATTACGCAGCAATCTCAAATCATGTTTACAATGAGTTTCTCATAACATGGAAATTGTTTACATTACAATATTAACAAGAAAAAAGGCAAGATTAAAAAGTTCAATTACAGATACAGCATGACCTAATTGTGTTTAATAAGCATACCAAATATAATCAGGGTCACAGGATCACAGGTGGGATTTTTTTATTCTTCTAGCTAATTTCCATAATGAATATGGATTCACTTCCTAAGTAGGGGGAAAGAGTGCCCACATCCTGTCAATGTGAGGGAGTATTAATGAAGTTTTGTAAATTAATCTTATCCCATGAAGCTGTGCCCATTTTCCCAGGGTTGTTTTCACGTCTCCCGATGTGCACACACACCTTTGGCCGGCAGATGCAATCGGTGGGAATGAATGATTAGTTCTATCAGAGGGAGATGACCTGGAAATAAGAGAAGGAATCAAATCCTCGTCCTGCCTGGGCCTCTCTCCACCAACCTGGAAGACAGAAATGTATCCCAGCAACTAAGGATCAAGAGGAACAGACTCCTGGCTCCTGGCGCCTGGCCCCAACCTCGGCACTGTTGCAGTTCTCCTTGTCAGCTTAGCGCCCTTGCTCACGACTGATGGAAATAACGCCAGGTCCTGCAGCCTCCTCACAACTCCTTCTGTGTTTGAGCTGTGGATGCAGCCATGGTGCCAACCCATCTAAGTGAGGGAGCCTCTACCACACAGCATGTCCTTTTCCAGGGACTGGTCACTTCTGACAGCTTCGTCCAAAATATGTAAGGCAGAGTCTCGCCATCCTTGCCTCTAAGGAGCACTCTGGCCGTACTTTTTCCAAGAGCCTTGGCACTGACCTCTGTAATCTCAGCAAGCTGCCTAATCTCTCTAGGGCTTGGTTTTCCAATCTATTCAATGGGGCAAGGAGAGCTAATTCTGTGATTCTACATAGATGTGAACCATCTTCAAGCAGCTCTCAATGTCTGGAGTTTTATAAACATCAAATCGCCTTAAAGGCACACACAAGACTAGTTGAGGGAGTCCTGGGGGCAGAGTGACTTTCATAGTGGGATGCCAGGTCAACAGTTTGAAACCCCTCACTGCTCTGTGGGAGAAAATGAGGCTATGTGCTCTTATACAGATATACAGGCTCAGAACCTCCCCCCCGGGGGGACAGTTCTACTCTCTCCTACAGTGGGAGGAACAAAGCTGTCAGAATCAACTCCATGGCAGTTGAGCAGTTTTGCAGAATAAATTTAGCAGAGACTATTTCCACATGCTATATTGACAGGTCTAAACAAACTCATTCTGACTTGTCTGGCCCATTTCACTCAAAGCCAGTCATACTCATAAACTTTTTCTTGTCCATTAAAGCCAAAGCAATTTAGACTGAAGAAAATGAGTCTGCATGAAGGAAAACACAATTATAAAGAGTTGGGCGTTTTTGTTTTTTAAGTTATAAATCAGTGAATTACTTGGCAAAAAAAAAAAAAGGTGTGTGTTGGGGGGGGCAGTTCCATTCTCTCTGACTTGCATGGATACAATCTCATTCTAGACTATTCCAAATTAGAAGTCTGGATCAAGAAAATCTTCTTGTAAATGCTTTGAATACTGTTAGTGACGGGAAGGGAGTCTTTCTGGCCGTTTGGAGTAGTGTCGTGGGCACAGATGCACTGTCCAATGTGCACTGACTTACTTCCATCGACGAGAGGCGGGCTCGGCACACTCTTGAAATCGAAGAGCCCATCCTGTCCCTCCTAACAACTTTAAAATCACTCAAGAGCCTTAAATTTGTTTTCCCAAATGAAATCACCCTGATCTGAAAGCATAACCTGCAAATGTGTGCAAAGCTACTTCAGAGGCGCATGTTCACAGTGAAAGGGCCGCACGTGGCTCACAAGCCGCAGTCTGCCGACCCTTGTACTACAAGAACTCTGAGATCTTCTTGCTAAACTTGACCCAACCGTGCCTTTTCGTTCAATTCTATAAAGATCCTTTGGGCTGCTTTGGCATTGCTGGCACTGTGTTGGTTCTTCCTTGTGAAGGCAGATGTTCACAGATGGGCAGGTCCACTGTATTTTCATGCATGTTCTCTGTTTAAGCCAACTCTTTTGAGATGCTTCGGTTAATGGCTGCTAGAAAACTTCCTAGTCACACACCCAGGGCTGTCCAGAGGGTCTGCAAACCTTTCCCTCCAAACCAAACTCTCTGCTGTCCTGCTGACTCCAATCTCAGCAAGCCTACAGGGCAGAGGAGAACTGCCTTGGAGGGTTCTGAGACCGCACCTCTCTGTGGGGGCAGAAAGCCTCCGCTTTCTTCAGTAAAGGGGCTGGTGGTTTTGAACAGGTGACTTTTGGCTAGAAGCCCAACTCAGAACCCATGACACCACCAAAGTGCCTCGTGGTCCATTCCACCTGCAAAGCAGGGAATTCTCCAACATGGCTCTTCTGGCCGTAGCCTTTCTTATCCCCACCAAACATCCTTTATTTTCCTGAAGGGTCTGGGGAAAGAAACTGATTGGATTATGTGACCCAGCTGTGAGTGATTATGAACAAGGTGACTGGGACAGCCAGCCTGCTGGGTATAACATCAGCCATCTCAGGAGCAGGCAGGCGGGATCCCTCTAGCATCGAAAAAGAAGGGCCGGAAATTGGATGTGTCTTCTGGACCCTGAGCTCTCCGCATATGGAGATCCAGAAGACGGTTTTGACACCGGAGCAGGGCAGAGCAGCAGCAGAATCAGAAGTCTGAGCATGACACAGAGCGGTGGACTTCCCGGTGCATAGCGCACGGGACATGGAGTGCTTTAGAGCAGGGGGCTGGCTTGGGGAGCAAGGTGCCTCTGTACACTCAATTGAGGGAGCTGGGTGTGTTGACCCGCAGAGCTGGAGGTAAATGGCCCTGGATTGTGGCTTATGACAGTGTTATGAGCAATACCTGCAGAGTTTTGTAACACTGCCTGAGCAGGGCAGACAGAGGCTGAGGGCCAGCGAGAGGCCCGCCTACAGACACAGCAGAGGAAGAAGCTGTCCTGACTGAAGAACTGTGCCTTCAGCCTTTCTCACTTGAATTGTAACCCGTTAGTTTCCCCAAGGAAACCCAGCATCATGAGCACTCTCTGTGAGTCCCGGGTAGCCACTGCAGCGAATGAAAGTAGAGACTCCTGTGGGAGTCTGACAAGGGCTATCAGAACGGAGTGAAAAGGAACAGAGGGTGGAGACATGTCTGACTTCTGCCTTGTGCCAATCAGCCTTGAGAGCCGGGCTATGTCAGAGGTGGTCTCCACGCCATTCCCTTACCAATTCATAGTGATACCCTGCCCCGGGGGGAGGGGAGAGAGGGGGTGTCGCTAGGCTGTCATCTGTAAGCAGGTCTGCAAGCCAGGCTCCTGTGGAGTCCCTGCGAGTTCTTGGCTGAGTCTTGTCACAGCCAGGGCTGCTTTTCCCGTGAAGCCAATGCAGGTTCAACTGCTCTGCTCCTCTCCCCTTGGGAAGGTCTCAGGCAAGCATGCACCATGTGTTGAATGTTTCACGTTACACAAGCATCCGTCCCGCCCCCACCCCCAACCTGCATCCTCTCCTGTTGCTCCCCTCCCCTGCTGCTGCCCACACCCCAGGTTAGATTCACCCCGTGGGTGGCTGACTATATTTTCCAAGAGTCTGGGCCAGGGCAGCTTTGCCACCTACGGTTCTGGTATATAAATCAGTCACATGCTCGGGGAGGACTGTGAGTCTTTTATTGTTGTGATTTGGGTTTTTCGGTTTGGTTTTGTGGCTTCAAGGAACTGACTTAATATCGTGACCCAGTCAGATACATGGTTCCACTTCTTAATACGGTGGGGCCCATTCTGACCCCTCGGGACTCTAGGGCAGGGTGTAGCTGCCCTAACTTCATGGGAGTGGAGAGCCTCCTCTTCCTCCCTCAGAGCTGCTGGTGCTTTCAAACCACTGACCTTGCCCAACAAGGAAGCCAGGATGCCTCCCGGCCTCTTTGCTGTGGTCTCACAGGCATTTATTGTGATTGATAGATGTATTTACATGGAAGGTGACAGCGAAAGAAAGTACCCATCCATTTCCTACATCACCTTTATTGAAAAGCATGGAGTTACGTTACATAAGACGGCTCCACCAACCCTGGTCTCTGGAGCCGAGTGGTGGGCTGTTAGTCCAAGGTTGGCCGTTCAAAGTCACGCAATGACTCTTCAGGAGACAGATGGTGAGAGTGATCTACTCTGTTTGATGGTGTCAATTTGGGACTTGAGAGGATTAAGAGTGAGGGGGTGGAGTCTAGTCTGTCAATCGGTCATAGCCAATGAGGCCTCTCTGTGGGCATGGCCTTCTTTGAAGAATTAGGGGAATTTCTGTATCTCCTCGTTGGAGATCAGAGACCCACTCTCTCTGCTGACTCCCTGGGAAACTCTTTGCAGCTGACCAAATACATGGAGCTACCATAGTGCCCTGAGCCGAATCATGTGGAATCCCCTGCCAGTGCAGAGATGCTTACAAACCCTGCCGGATCCACAAGACTTCCCACCCCCTGGCCTGTGAGCTTCCTGAATTTGGCGTCATTGCATGTGTTTCTTGAGTCTGAAGGGGACTTTATAGATTGGTATTGGACATAGGGACTAATATCAGACTTATGGACTTGATCTGGACTCAGCTGGGATGTTTTCTTAATGTATAATTACTCTCTCTATAAAGCTTTGTCTCCTACACATATGAGTCTCTGTGGATTTGTTTCTTAAATCTACCCAAACTAACGCATATGTACAAGTAAAGTGGATCCTGGTAGCAGAGTGGTTATAGCACTCGACTGCAAAAAGAAAGCTTAGCCGTTCCAATCCACCCCCACCTCATCCCCATGGCCCATGCACTGGGTCATGAGAAAGCTGTGGCAGTCTGTGCCATCAAGGTGGCAGGCTGGGAAGCCATCCAGGGGCAGTTCTCCTCCGTCCAATATGGGCACAGTGAGACAGAATCTAAGACAGCATTGGACCTGCTTTGTGGGTCTACTCAAAGAAGTCTGGATTCCCCCTGGGAAATGAGAAACCTTGCATCCTGGGAGCAAAGCATCTGAAGGCCACGTTGGCAGGTGACTGAGAGAGCAAGGAAGCATCATGGGACTGCAGGATCCTGGCCAGGAGTGAGTCCGTGAGGAGGTGGGGGCCTCCTTTCAGGGGCACCAGGAAAGACACTTGGCTTCTCCTATTCTATCCAACACCCACTTGTCCGGGCTTGAGTAAGGGGTGGGGTGGGTGTCAGGGATTGAACGCTACAAATCCTAACCTCTGCTCCTTCCTTTTAAATCCTTTTGGGAATAGACTGTGTTTGTGATGCTAATGAGGCAGGGTCAGTGTGGGGTGTTCTTTGAGTGAATGGATCACTTGTGAGCTATGGGGACAGTTTTCACAAGCAAGTTAAGAAACCGAGAGGGGAGAAGACGGGTGCCAAGGCATATGGAACCAGGAACCAGGAGGCAGCCGCCACAGAGACAAAGACCTGCCTCCAGAACTGACAGGGAAAGACTTCCCCAAAAGTCTGTGCCTGGTGGTGGACCTTCAGTCTCTCAACCCCGAGGAATCTTAGTGGTTTGTCAAACGTCCACTTGTGGTGTTTCTGTTAGAGCAGCAGCTAGAGAAGTCAAAAACAGTCCAGTCAGAGTGTTTCTTAGCGGCAAGGATGGCGGGACTTTGTCTGACATACTTTGAACACGCTGTTAGCAGAGACCCGTCCCTGGAGAAGAACACCATGCTTGGTAAAGCAGAGGGGCAGCAAATGAGAGAAAGGCCTTGGGCCACCTGGGCGGAGACAGTGGCAGCCACAATGGGCTCAAGCATGAGCCTGGCGGTAAGGATGGTGTGGGCCCGGCTTGTGTTTTGTCCGGCTGTGTCACTATGGGCAAAAGCCAACTCATGGTACCTACCAACAGCCAGAGAACAGCGGCACCGGACAAAGTCTTTCACTCCAGAAGGAAGTTTAATCCGTAAAGACCCCAAAAGAGAGAGCAGAGTGCCCTATATCCGTAGGCAAGGGAACGTGGCTGAGGGCAGATCTTCCTTTCCCAGGGACCAGATTGCAAGCAGCAAAAGGTTCTGTGCAGCTGAGAGCGGCGGAGGGGAAGAGACGACTGGGGAAAGGTGAAGAAAAGGGTAAAAGGAGCCATAACAGGAAAGCCACCTGCTCCACAGACTGCGCTGCCAGGAGAGAAAGACCCAGAGAGCAAAAGAAACCACTTCCTTGGCCCAGAAGAGAGTTCAGCTCAGGTGAAACAACTCCAGGAATGCCGGAAAGAATGGCAGGAAGGCAGGGCTACTCCTGCCATGTGGAAGTCAGGGTCATCCTGGGCTGAGGGCTCTCCATGAACCCTGACTGTGGTGGGTGGAGCCCCCACCTGGCTTCTGGCACCTGACCCAGACCTGGACACCCAGTAAAATCCTCCCTCACCACTTCATTGTTGAATGAATGGAAACCCTTCCAGATAAAGACTTCTTAAGTTCCTCCAGGGTTCTAACAATGGCTTGTTTTCTCAACCCCATGTCCCTTGACTTGGGAGGGCAGTGTCCTTGTCCTCTTTTCCCAATGGAGTCCCCCTGGGCCATCAGGAAAGGCCGGCTCATGTTTTGCCTGTAAAGTCCTGATTTGGTCCTCTGCTCTCTCATCATTTTGACTTTGGGTTTTTACCACTGGTTTTTCCTCTCATCTTTTCGTGTCGACCAGATGCCTTACTCGTCTTCTTCCAAACTCCCCGAAGCCATCTCAGGGTGCTTTTATAGTTCATACCAAGAATAACAATAGAGTGAAAACTAAGAAAAAAAACTTAAAGTGGGAGATCCGTCACAGCTCAAGAAGAAAGAGATCATTCACCTTAGAGAAAGTGAAGTTAGGAAGGTAGAAAGATCAACAAACTCAGTTTTCTCGTCTGATAGAAGGAAAACCACTGTCTTCACTCGCTAGTGCTACTCTAATGGCAAAATTAGCCAACATGGGTGGCTATTACAAACAGAAGTGTATTTCCCACAGTTTAGGAAGCAGCAGTCTGAATGCATAGCGAGGCTTTCAGTGATGGCGAGAGGAAGGTCAGCATCTTCCTGGGTCCTCGGAGAGCTAGCTCCAAGAGTCTTGGCGTCTTTCTTCCCCATCTGGACTTCTTCTGCTTGCTTGTTTTGATCTCTTTCCCATGCCGCCAGGAATCTACTCAACACATTCTGCACGACTCCCAAGAGCCCTGGCGGTGGAATGGTTAAGCCTTGGCTGTGATCTGCAAGGTCAGCAGATAGAGACCACCAGGGGCTGAGTGGGGGCTGGGAAAGGGGAAGGGCTTAAGACAAGGCTTCTTTCTCTGGTGAAGAGCCATAGGGGCAGTTCTACCCTGTCTTAGGTGATCCCTATAGAGTCAGCATTGCCTCTAGGGCAGTGAGTTTAGTTTTGGGCACACTAATCCCATCATGAACACAGCAAAGGCAAGTCATTCCCAAATGGGATTTCAACAGTGTTTAACCACTTCCAAGGAGATGTTCAAATGTAGATTGTGATTTAGTACGTCTGGGTTAGATATGTACATTTTCAGTGAGAGGTTGCGTTGGACTGAACTGGTTCCAAGCTCTGTATTCTTAACACAAGCATAGAAGTTGGGATTTATCAGACATTAGTGGGTGGAGTCAGGCACAACTGAACCCAGAACCATGACCATTCCATAAGCAGAGGATTTTTTAAAGTTGTTATTATTGAAGTATAGCTCACCCATTTGCCAACTGCACCTTTTTCGCGTGTATAATCTTGTGCGTTCAATCACATCAGACATGCGCGATACCATCATCAATATCCTGTCAGGATCTCCAGCTCCATAGACAAACTACAACGGCCTTTCTGACCGTCTAGGTCCTAGAATCGAGGAGGAATTTGATGCTGGCATTTCAGATATGCTGCCCAAGCTGTCCTTTCATGAGTTTCTCCACGGACTCTGTCCCCCAACAGCCTGAGTGAGCCAGTACTTGCCAACTGGTGGAGGATCCACACTTTTCTCACCAATCTGGATACTCTAGTGCATCTCAGGACCCCACAGTTCTCAAATGGATTCATCCCGTGTCTCAGGCCATTTGATCCTGACCTCAGAACCCAGGCTACAGGCAAGGGTGGGCTTTCAAAGACTCATCACAATACCCCTGACTTCAGATGAAAACTGGGGGGCTGGAAAGTCCAAGCTGACAGTATCCACATGTTTCCCTCCCTCTGTGGATCATGCCTTTGTTTATTGCAACATTTCCCAAAGTAGGTGAAAACTGCCCTCTGGGGGGCGCTAGAACCACTGGGGGGGCTTCAAAAGCAGAAACCAACACTTTATCCTGAATTATGGCTATAAGACAAAAGTTTTTTAATTGATAGGGGGGTGGTCATTTTTTATCATTATTTTTTCCTGAAAAGGGGTGATAGGCCAAATCTATTTGGGAACCTCTGACTTATCAGGGATTGTAGTTTTATCTGTCTTCTGACAGGACTTATCCTTGTTGATTTCTTGTGTTTGTTTATGTAAGGTAACAGTGACCCCCACCGTCCTCCAATTCCATTCGCTTCCCAAGGCCTCCACAAATAGCACAAACGAGCTACCTCTTCCTACATCACCCAGCAAGCACTCCAGAAATGTTAGAATGCTGAGCCTGGACCCTTGACTCGTTATGCCTCCCCACACTCCCACCTCCCCCGCACCCTCCAGGGCACACAGGGAGACCCTTCGGCTAAAAAACAAAACTAAAAACCCTGCATGTAGTAGGTGTTCAGTAAATACCCATGACAATAAGGAGATCATACATAGCACAGCTGCCTTGAACAAAGTCGGCAGGGAAATACTTCATCAAGTGCCAGTAAGTCGATCAAAAGTCGCGGCCCGGCAGGCAGCTTTGCACATAGTAGGTGCTCCGTAAAATCAACTGCATGGAGCTGGTTGTAGGATCCTGCCTTGTACGTCGCAGGCCTCCAGGAAAGGGCTATAAACGGGAGTGGCAGCGGACACTGGCTCCTGAGAGCACAGGGCAGAGGTGGCCCTAATCGAGTCCCAGGCACAGATCCATGAATGGAAATACCCATCTGGAGGTAGCGCTCTCCAGAGTGCGGGAGAGGCGCGTGACAGGGCGCGCGCGCGCGCACGGGGCACGGCGGGCACCATGCTGATTACGGACGCCGCGGACCACCGCCGGAGGATCCCCCGCAATGAGTAGAGATTGGCCTGCACCCCCCCCCCCACTCCCAGTCCCCAAGTCTCCAATAGTCACTTGGAGGGGTAGGGTGGGGGCTGCACCTGGGGCTCCCGCCAGAGCCCCGCGCCCTCACCCTCGACCTCCGCGGCATCCGCCCACCGGGGCTTCGGCCCCGACTCCCGAGAGTTGCGGGAAGAACAAAAGCAGAAGCCAGCGGGGCTTCCAGACGGATTTTCCGAAGGACGCCCGCCAGGGAGAGGCTGGCGTGGGGGGGGGCCGGCCGGACCGAGCTGCGAGCTCCAAGCGAGACGCCGCGGGAGGCACGTCCGCGCCCGAGACCTCCGAGCCAAGCAGGGGGCAGCTCTCCCGGGGCCGCGGAGGGTCCGAGGGGGCGCCTCGGCCGGGTGGGCGTGGGCCGCTACCTGACCGCTTGAGCCCCGAGAGGGCGGGCGGAGGCTCGGGGCTCCCAGCCCGGTCCCGAACCTGAACTCGCCGTGGGACCCGCCTCTCGGCCACCCCAGACACGCCGGACGGACTCTCCTTCCCCCCACCCCCTACCTTTCCCCGGGACCCCCGCGGCCACCCGAGGACGGGCCACGGAGGGCGGCCCGGGTCGCTCGGACGGGAGGCGCCGCGCCGCTCGGGAACTCGCGAGTGGACGCAGGGCTGCGCTGGGGTTCTCACGGGGCGCCGCGCGAGCCGGTGCCACCGCGTCCCGCCCGGCTTCCTAACCCGCGGCGCGGCGCGGAGAAGTCCTGCCCAGCCGGCCGGCGGCGGGGCCGGCGCGCGCGGGCAGCCACTTACCCGGGCAGAGCCGGGCGCGAGCGGCGCCTTTGTCTGCGGCCGCGGCGCCGGCGCGCTCGGCCAGGCCGGTCCCCCCGGCGGCGGCGGCGGCGGCGGCGGCGGCGAGGTCCTCGGCCGCCCGGACTGCGCGGCTCGCGGCTCCGCTCCGCTCGGGCTCCGAGCAGCCCGCGCCCCCCGCGCTCGCCGCCGAGGCTCCGCCCCGAGCCGGCCCCGCCCCCGCCCTGACGGAGCCGCGGGTCCCGCGGGCCCCACCTGCTGCGGCGGCGGCGGCGGCGGCGGCGGGCGCGGGCGCGGGCCTGAGGGCCCGGAGGGCTGGGGCGGCCGCCAGCAGCAACCAGGGCGGAGCGCGCGCCCGGGACCCGAGCCCCCAGGGGAAACTCACCTGGGAGCCGGGCTACCGGGTCTGCCCGGGTCCCAGGCTGGCCTCAGTACTCCGCTCCCCCAGCACCCCACTTCCTCCATCCTTCGCCACCCCCTCATCCCCCGCACCTCCGAAGTCCCTTCTTGCCAAGGTCGGGTGAGGGGGGGCCCCGCTCCAGCTCCACCACCATGCGAAGGGGCTTCATGAGGACGGGAAGCCGGGTGGGCCCGAGCGGCCCGAAGCTGGCAGGGGCTGGGAGGGGAGTGGGGGGAGAGACGGAGGTGGCGGGAACTGGGTTATGGACCGGGAACTGAGCCCTGATCCGGGGCGCAGATCCGGTGCCCAGGCCTGGGATTCGCAGAGGCCAGCCGCGCGCTGAGTCTGTGCGCGCTAGCTAGGCTGGAGGAAACACCGCGCCTCTGGAGTCCAGGCTTTCGAAGGCAGAAGGAGGGAAGGTACAAGAGTGAGAGCTAATCTTTTGGTGGAGATTTCTGGCAAACCCAAAGCCATCCACACCCACGGGGCGCGGCACTGGATGAGGCTGACCACCCTTTGAAGGGTGTCAGCTGCTTCTAGAGAGAGAAGGGAAATCATGTTTCATGATGGCAGCGGCCCATGAGCCCGCTCTTCTTCCAACTCCCACCCCCCTGCATAGGGCCGACTCTGTCCTGTGATTATTTCTGCTCTCCCCTCTCCTCTGCTCTCCGGAGGAGGTCGTCCTAGGGGGAGCAAAAAGAGGGATTGGCACCGTGCCTGCAGCAATGGGCTCAAACGTGAGAACAATTGTGAGCCGGTGCGGGGCCAGTCCTTGCTTCCCTCTGCCCTAAGTAGGGTCGTTATGCGTTGGAACGGACTCCAGGACACCTAACAGGAACAACTATTCCCAGGGCCGAGGACAATTCCCAATGCTCAATAGGCACCCAAGGGAACTTGGGTGTCGCTCCTAACTGAAAAGGCAAGGAAAGACTAGAAGCCAAGGCAACCCTGTGTGGCAGTTCTGCCCTCCCAGGGGCTCACTGAGTAAAAGAAGAACATATACACAAGTAGATGACGCCTCACTAACGTCAACCCACTACGGACTGGTAGGTTCTGCCTCACAGCAGCCCCATGAGACAGAGCAGCACTGTGGGTTTCTGGGAGTAGAAAGTCCTGTCTGTCTCCCATGTCGTAGCTGGTGATTTTGAACTGCTGACCTTACAGTGAACCACTCAAACACACACAACCACTATGCCACGCCACCTGGCACCTCCCTGGTTTAACACCCAAACCAAAATTGATGGCCATGATTGATGGCCAAATAAGGCATATTAGCATATATGCAGCCATTATTATGTATGCACACTTGCTGTTGAACCATATGCATGGAATGTGTTTAACATGACACAAGAGAGTATCCCCCCAAAAACAAGAATTGCGCTGGGCAAAGTGGAACTTTCATAGGACATCTTTTTCCTGCTAGGCGAGTTTCAAGCAACTCCCTCTGAGTTAGTGCACCCAGTGGCATCACCCGGGAAGGTTCTCTCTGATTACAATGAACTTTTTTATAAAAGCAGTTTCACGCAGACCTCATTTTTTGTGATTGTCTATTTAAGAAAACAGTGTGCAGCTTGAACTTTTGTTTTCTGCTCGGGAAAAATGCTCCAGAAATTGTCACCTTGAACATAGCTTACATGGACAGCGCTATAGGAAAAACTCAAGTGTACAAGTGGTTTTCCTGTCTCAAAAAAAGGTGAAATGTCAATTGAGGAAAAACCTCATCGGGATATCTGTCAACTTCCTGAACAGATGAAAGCGTCCACCAGGTCAAGCTGTTCATCAAGCTTTCTATTTAGAAGCTCTGAAAAGATTGTATAACAGTATGCAACAAAAAAGGTAGACGGGGTAGACTGATTTGTGGTAGACGAGGGACTGTTTTTCCCCCCACCACAATATACCTGCTCACACAGCCATCTCAGTGGGCCAGTTTTTGGCAAAAACAAAAAAACAAAAAAAAACACCCCCGTATATCTCTATTGTTCCATGCACTTGACGCACCTGACCTCACTCCATGCAACTTCTTTTTGTTTCCAAGAATGCCGAGGGACATGAAAGGACACCTATTTGACAATGTAGAAGACGTAGAGAAAAAATTGAGGGAGGTGCTGTCAGCCATCCAAAGAGATGAGTTTGAAAAATGTTTCTAAGTCAGATTTGACAAATGTATTAAGTATAATGGCGAGTTCTTTGAAGTACTCTGTAAAAACTTTAAAATATATAGCTTTGAAGAAAGATCCACTGGGGGTAGGGACCCCCTCAACTACTAAATTAGATACCAGGTATCTGTTAAATTAGTGACTGGCTAAATTAGATGCCACAGCTATCTGTTCATCCATCTAAAAGACAGGGGTATTACAGGGGGAGCATTTACCACCAAATGCCTGTCCTTCTGTGCAAAGTAAGACAGGCTAGAATATCTTCCCCAGAGAGAATATTCTTAACATTTCTCTTCCTTAATTTTCATTACAAATGAGTATTTTATCAATTCAGCAGCTAGGAATTCAGAGCATAAATATGAAATGCTCTCTGTCGATTTATTCATTTTATAACATATTTTCCAGGAAGAATAAGAGGCCCAGGATGCTCATTTTAATTCAAAAGAAACAGAGAGGAAAACATCCCACCCCCTGAGGGCCTGCTGGGTTTGAACGTGGACCCAGGTCACACCGGACTAGCAAAGGCAGCCTCCCTCCTGGAAGCTTGAGGTGGGGGTCTGTGAATGGGCCCTGGGGTCTGTGAAGCTGTTTCTGGAAGCAATGTGCTTGTCCAAGAGAGATTACATATCTTTTTCGTTTGGTCACTGTGAAAATGTAATTTTCTCCTTAAGATGAGCACGAGGGAATGGTTCATGCCTCGTCAATGGCCCCACTTCCAACTGCGGGACAAGAGACTGTGAATACTCCTTTTAATATCAGAGCCCATTCCACCACCAAGCAAAGGGAATCGACCAGGAACGGGTCCTGTATTTACCCGAGCGCTCTCCTTCCTCTCCTTGCCAAGGCGCTGCCCTCCCGGCTTTGATTCCATTGGCAAAGCCCTAAGGGGCAGTGGCTGCAGGAGGAAAGCTCAGGAGAAAGTAACTGTCCAGGGCCTAGGAATTAAACAAACAAACCAACAACAACAACCAAAAAAGTCGTACTGTTTGGGGCCTTCTCCATCTCCATATTTCTTGAATCTAGACACGACCAGGACCCCTCAGGGACCGTCCCAGTGTCTGTGCTGGTCCCAGGGAATACCAGGTGGGTGGGAATCAATGTATCTAAGAAGAAAGCACCATGCTTTATGGCATTTAGTTATAGTCTCAACATTGGTCAAGTTCTTTCTTTGTGACTTCTGAATTTGACTTGGACTTAGGTGGAGGCACAGAAGGCAACTTAGCATTATGATGCACCATTCTTGCCCTCTTGTGCCTTCTACCTGCAAAAGGAGTTGGCATCTGGACCAATGACTGCAGGTGACCTCTCCCAGTAGAGAGGACTGACTTCTCTGAGTCCCACCATTGGGCATGGGTGTACTGGGTCTGAGGTCAAGTTCTGAGCCCCTCGTTTTCCAAAGACTGGGGCTTGCAGTGGGACCCCTAAGTCCATCCAGAGTCACCACTTAGATTCGGTCTCCATGGAGTTCTTGCTGACCACTGACCGCCAAGAGGCAAAGCTTCGACCTCAGGCTGAGTGTGTTTGAAAGTGGATGGCAAAAAAATAGCATGCCCAATCTCACCTTCAGAGACTTGCCTGGGTGTGGTAGATGGAAATGGGTACGAGGACCCCACATAGTCAGAAGTCGTGCCCCAACTTCCTTAAGGAGGGGACCCTTAAGCAATGTTGTCAAGCTGCCTGATGCACATTAACGTATCTCAGACAGGGTCCATGGTCCCTTCTGTGGCCCCATATTCAACTGTGATGCCCTACTTTGCCACTGATCATGATTTTGGGGATGGATTTCCTTTGGAGTCTGTGCTTTATCATTTGGTCATATGACTGCGAATCCATAGAAATTAATG
The DNA here is from genome assembly GCA_004026705.1 of Nesogale talazaci. NCBI lineage: Eukaryota > Metazoa > Chordata > Mammalia > Afrosoricida > Tenrecidae > Nesogale > Nesogale talazaci. Next base: position 26,443 of record PVJH01026395.1, read on the forward strand.
TGGCCTCGTGGTAATGGTCTTCCTCAACCAGCTGACTCCTTTTATAAATGGGTGATAAATGGGTCTCTGTGAGCTATCATAATAGAATCTGGTGACTCTTTTTGCCCCTAAACTAGTCTACAAGGCCAGGTGCCCTTCTCTCTCTCCCACTCCCTTTGGGAAGAGGTCCAACCCTCTCTTCTTCTCTTCGCGCTCTCCTTTCTCCCTCCCTTTTTTCAAGAGAGGGAAAGCTGACCCAGCTGGAAAGGTCATGTCTGTGGGCAAAGCATTAGTGGTCACTCCCTTTCACTCCCTAAGCTATCCTGGGGTCACTGCTTTCCTTCAGCAGAGAGGGGAGCCCAAAGTGTGGGCAGGGTTCTCAGGGAGGGGTGCAGCCAGCTGCCTGGGTTGCTTGGGTTCCAGCATTCCAAACCTGGGTGCTCACCAGACTCACCAGGAAGATCTTCACCTGAGAAATGGAAGCAACTGGCAACCTTTGGGAGTCACCTATCAACATCTGTCCCCATTTGTCACACTCTCCCTCTTCCTACATAGATGCACTATCCTTGCTTTGTCGAAAGTGACCTCCTCCTGTGCACAAACGCCATGTCCCTCACTTATTCACTCTATAAATGCAGCCTTCTCTATAGTTAAGTATTCGGCTGTATCTTGGGGGATTAGGTCCCTCACCATCGCCTTTTCATAAGGAGCCCTGGTAGGGTGGTGTTATGCATTGAGCTGCGAACTGTGAAGTCAGCAGTTCAAAACCACCAATAGGTTCTTGGGAGAAGTATGAGAATTTTTACTCCCATAAGAGTTATGTCCTTCAATGAACTCAAAGGGCATAGAGCTATAGGGGAAGCAAATATAACAAGGGTATTTGGGGGACAGGGGGACAGAGATGGGTGGGGAAAATAAAAGGGAAATGTTGTCAAGAAGTCCGAGAAGGAAAATGGTTTCCACTGATTATGGAAACAACTGTACAATTCTATTTGACATGATTTAACAATGGAATGAGATGACTCGAGTTACATAGCTTGAGTTACAGCTAAATTTTAAACAGGAAAAAAAAAAAGCATAGATCCAAGAACGGGTTTGGGGCTCACACTAAATTCTACCTTCAATTTAAGAACAATAAGTTCTTATACCGTGGCTCTGCTTGATACTTGCTCTCAGGAAGGGAACACAGAAGTGCTACAGCAATGTGTAATGAAGAATTTAGATGGTGCCAGGCTATCAGATAAAATAGCCTCTGGGATCTTAAAGGCTTGTCCCAAAACAAGCTGTCATCTAAATGGGATGTCAACTAAGTCCACCTGGAGGAAGCACCCCAGCATCAGTCACTGAACTTATTAGTCTAGGTTAACTAGAGAAACAAATCCAGGGATACTTGTGTAAGAGATAGATTTCTTTTATAGAGAAAATGCATATTGAGAAAACATCCCAGCCCAGTACAGATCAAGTCAATAAGTCTGATATTTGCCCATGTGTCAAATTCTAATCTACAAATTCCTCTTCAGCACATGCAATGATGCTGAATACAGAAAGTTCACAGGCGGACGAGTGAAAAGTCTTGTGGATCCAGTGGCGGTGGAAGCATCTCAACACTGGCTAGGTTCTCCATGTGACTCCTCAACAAGAGGATAAAGCAGAGAGAGCGCCCCTTCCCCAGGGAGAAAGAAAGGATTTTCCCAGAATCCTCATGAGAAGGTCACACCCACCAGAAGGCATCATCAGACTGTGACCTGATTGACAGGCTAAACCCCACCTCTTCACTCTATTTATCAAATTGACATGAAATTATGTGACTACCACACTGAAGGGATGGAGTCCATATAATCTGAAGTTGAAGGAGGGATTAGTATTAGATGCTAAATTGTGAGACTCTGGCGTGCAGAAAGCAGTTGATGAGAGTGGAGGGACCCAAAATTCATTTGTGGAACTACCTAAAAAATGAGCCTCTGGAGAACCACCTCTCCCCCCACCCCCAATCTGGGAAATTAAGGGGTGGGAGGAAAGTGGTCACTAAACAGAGTGCTTGAGAGACAAGAATATAGAAGATCAAAGGTAAAAATCTGACCTGAATCGTTAGACCTATGTCAGTAGCTCCCCTCCCCCACCCCATGATGGGGTGATCTGGTTTCCAAAATATTCTGCATCTTTGATTTCCATTGTTTTGTTTGCTCATATTAGAGTGTATCACAGAGGTGTTATGTCAAAGGAGGACACCCTCTTGAAATTGTGTTACATGTTTTTCCATTTTTTTTTTTGGTATATGAAACCCAGGCTTGATAGACCAATGGGGACAGCAAATAGAATATGAGTTTTAGGGGTGGAGAGTGCAGTGGTAATGAGAGGATAAAGGGGAGCTTCTGTTAAGGAGTTCATGTAAAAAATAATGGATGGAAACTGATTGTGGTAGCAATTGTATACTCGACATGATTGAAATATGAAATGTTATGTGTATTCAATCCCAATCAATTAAATAATAGAAAAGAGTTATGTCTTAGAAACTCACAAGGGCAAGTTTACCCTATTCTGTAAGGTCTCTATCACTAGAGAGGAACTCGAGGGCAGAGAGATGACAACCCCTTTTCAGAAAAAAAACTCAGGGCACCCTTGGCAATGAGAAGCATTGGGGCTATAGCCCATAATCCAGGAATACATGTAGACATCTACTTTTGTAGCCTCTCTTGGTTGCTCTGGCAACCACCAGTGATGGTCTCCCCCACTTTGGAGAACATGTCTATGGTGTCACTGTGAGTTGCTAGGAACTGGCCTTCCCTCACAGGTACCCCAGGACACCTCTTCTGGGGGCCAGTTTTGTTCACTATGAGATCTGAAGCATCCGCTTCCAACATTGTGTCATTTCTTTCATCTCAAAGAAGAGGCAAGAGCCTCCTTTATCTCCACTTGCTTTCCAGCTACAGCACCCTCTCTCGCCCCTGGCACACAGAGCTTGCCACCCTCTTTCTTTTTCTCTCCAATGCCTCTCCTTCCCCCTTCTTTCTTTAGCCTGTCTGAATCTCCGTTGGTATCCTAGCTATGTGTCAGGCTGCTCACTGCAACGTCAGCAGTTTGAAACCACCAACCATTCCCCAGGAGAAAGGCAAGGCTTTCTACTCCTGTAAAGACTTTTCAGTCTCAGAAATCCCCAGGGGCAGCTCTATTCTTCCCAGAGGATCTTTATCCATGAGAATCGACTCAAAGGCAGCAAGATCCTACAGAAACTGCTCTTGTCAAGGTCATCACTAGTGACCTTCGTGGTTGCAAACCTAGTGATCGCTTCTTAGGCTTTCTCTTGCTTGATCACTCCAACATTCAAAAGTAAATCACTCCTTTCCCTTGAAATGTATTTATTTCCCCCCTCCTCACCTGGCTCCCAGAAGCCCGCATCCTTCAGGTTTTCATCCAACTTCATTGGCCCTTCAGGGGAACAATAACGGTCATTCCTAGAAACACTACAGCAAACGTCCTACAAATGAAAAGTTACTGAAGCCGTTGCCCCCAAATTCAGAAAAAGGACAGATATGTGTGTTGATATCACTAGTATTTACATTGCTTTTGAGGTTAAATAAGCAGCAAGGCATGAATGTGAAATAGATGCAAACAGTCATGTGCCACATAGCATCTGTTCAAGCAATGTCCTACTGCTTAGACATTAGTGGTCTATAGAAGGTTGTCATGAAGTTCAGAAATCTGGATCAGAGAGCATGA
>PVJH01026396.1:0-30113 GCA_004026705.1 Nesogale talazaci
GGGCAGTTCAAAAAGCTAGTCAAATATAATGAAATCAGTTAGAAATACATATTTTTCCAATAACTGTTCCTTCTTCTTTGTTTACAATTTTTGTCTTTCACTCTGGTTTAGACAAAGTATTATAATTCTATGTACAGAAACCTACAGGGCTGAGCCCCGGTGGCGTAGTGGTTGTGCGCAGGACTGCGGCCCACTGGGATGGAGGTTCGATTCCAGCTCCATGGAGCAAAGATGGGCCTCCTACTCCCACCACCTGAGGGCAGTGATGCCCCAAAAACAAAAACTTTAAAAAACAAATAAAAACTACAGTTAGAAAAACAAAAGAGAAGAAAACGCTCCGCATCTTTTAAACTGAAAGAACTCAAAAAATAATTCAAACATAGGTTGCAATACTGAAAGATTATATGGGGAAAATATTCAATGATGCGGGAAACACCGAAAGATGGAAAGAACACACAAAGTAACTATACCAAGAACCAATCAACATTTCAGGAGGTAGTATAGGAACAAGAATTAATGATACTGAAGAAAGAAATTCAAGGTACACTGAAAGCGTTATCCAAAAACAAGACACTAGGAATTGAAGGGCAAGGCTTCTTCACTGCAAATAACTTTTTTTTACAACATGTATAGTGACTACACATGGTCCTAGGTAGATAGAAGACATAGAAGTCAAATCAACTAGACTGATGATGGAGTAGCTCAATATCATAAGCAAAAACAAGGCCAGGAAGGCTTTATGAAACAGACCATCAATTGCTTAAATGCAGATTTGGGCTGAAACTGAAGAAAGTTGAGTCAATCAACTTGCATGAAAATTCAACTTTGACTATATCCTACATGAATTTAAAGACAATCATGTTTGAACCATTAAATACTGATAAAAGAATGTCAATTTTAGTGTGACATCAAGAAGCAGAAGGCAACTAAAGGCAGAAAAAGACAAAGATAAAAGTGGATGTCAAAAAAGTTCTGAACCTTGCCAGTGGCGCAGTGGTTGTGCGCGGGACTGCGGCCCACTGGGATGGAGGCTCAATTCCAGCAGCGGCTCCACAGGAGCAAAGTCTGGGACTCCTACTCCCACCACCAGAGGGCAGTGATGCCCAAAAAACAAAAGAAAAAAAATGGAAAAGGAGATGAAGTCCACGATGGCGTAGATGAAGTCTATGATAGAAGGGGTGAAATCCACCCAAAAAAGAAATACAAGAATAAATGAATGAGGTTTCAGTAGCAAAATACAAGATCACAGAACTCACCAACAGACTAGAAGAGACAGAATTTCACCAACAATTTCAAAGACAATCAAGCAGACTTCAACAAACAGGAATGATAGCCAAATAATCACTGAGGTGGAAGAAAACCTGAGAACAATGAAAACTGCTATATAGAGGAATATGTATGTGTGTGTATATATGTATGTGTGTATATATATATATATATATATCAAATAATTGTCTTCCAGAACAAGAGAAAATGAAATAGTCTAAAGCTAAATTAGTGACAGAATTCCTGAAAGCAAACTTAATGAGTAAGAATCAGACATTCATACAGGAAGCATAGAGAACACCATTTAGACTAAACCCCAGGAAGAATTCACCAAGGCACATAATAGTTAAGTTATCCAACCTCCAAGAAAAAGGGAAAATCTTAAGAGGAGAAAGAGAAAGAAAAAGGACTTTATATACAATGGTTCTCAGGTAAGAATATGCTCAAACCCATCAGCAGATAAACTGAAGAAGAGGAGAGAGTAGAGAAATAATATATTCTGAAAAATGGAATTAAAAAACACCAACCTGAGAACCCTCTAACCTGCCAAACTATGCATGCTAGATGGTGAGGTAAGAGTCTTCCTGGACAAGGAAAAACTCAAAGAATACACCATAAGGCACCCAACCCTGTGGAAAATCCTTTCTGACTTATGACGTTAAGACCAGCATCTACCAAGCACAAGCAGGAGACTGCTATACTTCTCAATACCATCGAGAAGTTAATGTACCCAAAAGAATTACCAAGCTAATATTGCCTCATGGGGGAAAGAAGGCAAAAATGAAGCCACTTACCTAAACATAACGCACTGATATGAAGGGAGATAGGAAAAGACCCAATACAAAATGTATGTATGTGATGGCACAATGAATCCATAGATGGTGGTGATAATTCTGAATGTCAATGGCCTGAACTTTCCCATCAAAAGACAAAGGTTAGTAGACTGAGTGAGAAACAACCCACAATCTTCTGCCTACAAGAGTGTGTGGCAGTCATGTGTTTATGTTAATTTTATGATTGAAATGTAGGGGTGGAGTCTAGCCTGTTAATCTGGAGATAGCCATTGAGTAGCCAACGAGGCCTCTATGTGGGCATGGCTTTCTCCTGAGACTTCTGGGAAATCTCGCAATATTTCCCTCGTGAAGATGAGAAGCTATCTTCCCCAGTGGTTGGGAGTTAGTCTCAGAGATGATTAATCACAGACAAGACAAGATGGCAGCGTCCGAGAAGCTGGAGGAACCAGTGGATAGACCACACAGCTTTTCCCTGATGGAGCCAAACTTCAGGCGCTGGGGGGCCATACGGAGACCTCTGCCAGTGATGAGTTACTTCTGCTGTTGATGGACCCTGAGCCCTGGAACTGAGGAGCCATGTGGAGACCTCTGCCAGCACCGGGATTCTGCACCCACTGACCTGTAACTTCAAGAGTCAGAAGGAGACTTTATAGACTGATTTCGGACATATGGGTTAATATCGGACTTGTGACTTTGAACTTGACTGGGCTCAATGTCCTGTTCCTCTTGTATATAAACTTTTTCCTTAGATCTATACACGTGTCTATGAAATTTGTTCCTCTCGTCTACCAGGACTAACACAGGATGCCTCCTCTCTAGGAAATGGACAATAGGGAAGTAAAGGGACACAATGGACAGTGTACAATATGAAAATTAATAATAATTTGTAAATTATTAAGGGTTCTTGGGGGAGAGAAGGAAGCTGATATGGGGGGTGGGGGCTAAGTGGAGGAAGGATGTTTTGAGAGTGATAATGGCAACAAGTGTGCAAATGTGGCCTGCATACAATTTATGTATGTATGGATCATGAAGGGAGTTGTATGAGCCCCCAATAAAATGATTCATTAAAAAGGGGGGAGGGGAAAGGAGGAGCTTATACCAAGGGCTCAAGTGAAAAATATGGCAATATGTATACAAATATGCTTGATACAAATGATGTACTGAATGTTATAAGAGCTGTAAGAGCCCCCAATAAAATAATTTGGGGGAAAAAAGGAGATACAACTAAGAATAAACAGCTGGTAGGAAATAAGCCAGGCAAATGACAATTTAAGAAAAGCAGGGGTTGCAATCCTAATCTCTGACATAATTCACCTCAGGGTGTAATCCATAACAAGAGACAAGGATGGGAACTAAATAATGCTCAAAGGATCAGTAGACTGGGAACCAGTAAGCATAATAAACATATGCGTGCCTAATAAGAGACCCTTGAAATACATCAAACTATTCAAAAAATGAAAACATATATCACAGACACAGCAATCATAAAAGGTGTCTTTAGGGCTGAGCCCCAGTGGCATAAGTGGTTTAGTCCGGGACTGCAGCCCTTGGGCTTGGCGGTTCAAATCCAGTGGTGGCTCTCAGGAGTGGCACTGGGTAGCACCCATGACCACTAGAGGCAGTGATGCCCCCCCCCTCAAAAAAAAGGTGTCTTTAATACACTGCTATCATAGAAAGATAGATCACTGGGTAAGAAACTCAACAAGGAGGCTACAGAGCAAAACAATACAATTAGATGGCTGGACCTGATAGACATATATAGAACTCTTCATCCAAATGCAACAACAAAAAAATCACTTTCTGTTCAAGTGTACATTGCTTATTTTCAAAAATACACCACATGCTGGGACACAGATTGCGCCTGAGTAGATACAAACACACAGAAATCACTCAGAACATCGCTCTCAGACCACCACACCATAAAATTGGAGATCAAGAAAAGGACAACCAGAAGAACAAGAGCAAACAACTGAAGAATGAATAACAATCTTCTGTAACACAAATAAGTACTGGTCTATATTAGAGAGGAAATGAAGACGTTTCTTAATGAGAATGAGAATACAAAGTACTAAAATCTATGGGATCCAGCAAAAGCAGTTATCAGAAGATGTTTGTTAGAGATTAATGCATATATGAATAAAGAAGAGAAACTTATGCCTAATACGCTATTACAAAACCTTCACCAAGTAACACAGAGTCAGCAGAACTTCCTCTCTAATCACAAATGAAAATAATTAATAAAAATCAGGACAGAGTTAGATGAGTGGGAAGACAAGAATAAGAACAAAAAAAAATCAATGCAGCAATCTAGTTCTTTGAAAGGATCAACAGAATGGACAGATGGCTGGCAAACCTAACCAAGAGAAGTAAGGGGCAAACATCAATAGACAGGATGAGGGATGCAATTGGGGAAATCACTACAGATGGACCCCAATGAAATTAAAAGGATAATCACAAAGTACTCTGTTAATCTGTAACCTAATGAATTTAACAATGTGGAAGACATGGACAAATACATGGAAAAACAACCCCTCCCTAGATGATTTCGGATAGGGATACAGACCAGAGAAAAAGAAGAAATACTTGTACTCAGAACAAATTCAACTCATGCATACAGGGGTTGTCAACTAGAGAAGTGTCAAGCAGCAACGTGCATAATCAAGATTACCATGCTTTCTGCCTGGTAGCAAGGCTGATGGAGACCCTTGTCTGTGTCTAGAAATGATCTTCCAGAGATCAGGTATTCTGCAGATGGGTTTGGGGCTCTCATTGTCCCTCATAGCCCTTATATGTATTCATAATTTTTGCTGATACTTTTCTTCTCACTATGTTTGAGTTTTGTAATCATCATATTTAGATCACACAAGTTGGTGGGATTCTTTTGTCTGGACTTAGTTGACTCCTCACTTAGAAGGCTGGCTTTTTTAATACAAGCCTTTAAGACCCCAGACACTCATCTAATTGATAGCTGGGGACCACTTAGTTTTTTCACCATGCTTTACTCTAGCATCCATATCTTCAGTGATCATTTCATGATGAATTATCAAGCACAGCCATGATGTAAGAACTGATTGCTCTAGGAGTTAGTAGGAGCCCCAAACCCATTCCTGAATCTATGCTTTTTAAAAAAAATTTGCTTTCGATTGTTAGTTAATACATATGTCACATCATTCCATAATTCAAACATAATTATATAACTGCTTCCATAATCAGTGTCCAAAAATACTTTTCTTTCTTGGACTTCTTGATATCTCTGTCTGATCTCCTTTCTCTCCTCTCTCTCCTCCTCCTCCTCCTAAATCTTCTTATTGTAACTTCCTTCTCTGGAAGCTCAACATCCCAGGGTTTCTTTTACTAAAAAATAATGAAACAAGCAATAAAGCTTAAGAGGGTGAACCCCAATGGCAACGCACCTCTGAGAAATATCCTAATACAAAGATGCATAAGCAGAAAATAACAGAATGGTCATCACAGCATTGCCAGAGTAATATATATCTTAAGACAAAACACAAGGCATTGCTGTGCCAAGACCTTGTTTGTTTGCCAATCAACAGTGCACTGCTCTTTGTACATATGTCTTCTTCTACCTCAGGCACCATGTGTAGCTTACGTCCTCAAGCTACACTCTGGGGTGGAGTTCAGTTTCCCCAGTGGAGTTCTCATTTTGGGTCTTACAGATGCAGCCTCTGAAGTTTCAGGATTCTGTGTCCCAGTGTTCGACAGCACCTGGCCTGGGTTCCCAGAATAAGTAGGTCAATTCTGCCATCCCACTGCATGCTACTAAAGACCCTTTCCACCTCATGGCTCCAAGAGCATCCTCCTGGTGGTCAGTCTTCCCTCCCCAGTCCCTAACAGATATGCACCTGGAGCAAATGATGCATGGTTCATTGGCACTGGTCTGGCTTTTTACCAGTCTGTCTGGTTCCCATGCAGAAGACTGAATGCCCTTTAAGCTTGAACTTGTGCCCATTCTACTGCTTGTTCCTTCTGCAGTGGACTCATATAGTATTTGTCCTTGACTATGTGATTGACTAACTTCACTCAGTATAATAACTTCCAGATCCCTACACAGTTGAGGTATTTCATCACTGTTTTTTTAGGAATGCAAGCTATTCCATAGTGTGTACCAGAATTTTTTTAAACTAATCTTCTATTGATGGGAATTTAGTCTGTTTCCAGATTCTTGCTATTGTGAACAGTGATGTAATGAACATGGAGGAGAAAATGTCTGTTTGTGATCTGTTTCTTATTTCTTTGGGGTATATGACCAGTAATGGTATTGCTAGGTCATATGGTAGTTAAGTTTCCATCTGCTTTAGGTATTGCCACATCACCTTCCATTGTGGCTGCATATGTTTACAAGTACACCGGCAGATAAGAGTTCCTATCCCACTATATCTTCTGCAACATTTGTTGTTCTCAGTTGCTGTTGTTTTTTTAAATTTTGTTGTTATCTACAGTGTGGGTGTTAGGTGAATCTCAATATTCTATTGATTTTCATTTCAGGAATGTAAATTACCTGGAACATTTCCTTGTGTATTTATCAGCCATTCGAGTGACATCCTGGGTGAATTGTGAGTTCAGGTCTTTTGCCCATCTTGTCAGAGTGTTATTAGTTTTTTTTTTTTTCTTGGAAGCTTGTAAAATTCTGCATATATTAGTCTTTTGTCTGTTGAATGTCATTATGCCAGTACTAAATAACTTTTCCCGGTCTGTGGACTTGCTTTTTATTCTTTTAATAAAGTCTTTTGATATACACAGTATTTTATTTTTTAATAGGTTCCATTCATCTACTTTATCTTCTGAAGAGTATATTTCCTTTCTTAGTTCTGCTAACCCATGTATTCTCTCTACTAGGACTCCTAGATTTGTCCCAATTTTCTCAGTGATGATCCTGATAGCTTTTAATTTTTTATCTAGGTTTTTAATCCACCTTGAGCTTGTTTTGTGCACGGAATAATATATGGGTCTTGCTTCATTCTTCTTCATTTTAATGATCTTCCAACACCTTTTATTGTAGCAGGCATCTGCTTCTTATTCAATGTTTTGAGAGCCTTTGTCAAAAATCAATTGTCTGTATGTAGATGTTTTTATTTCTGATTCTTCTGTCCTGATCCATTGGAGCAAGTATCTATCATTATACCAGTAGCAGACTGTTTTGACAACTTTAGCTGTGCAACAGGTTTTGAGGTCAGGTAGTGCAAGGTCACTTACTTTATTTTTCTTCTTAAGTTGTTCTCTGCCTATCCTGGGCTTCTTCCTTTACCATGTGAAGTTAGTAATCAGGGTTGTCATTTCTTTGATAAATGATGCTGGAATTTGAATTGAGATGATATTGAATTCATATATTGCTTTAGGGAGTAATGATATTTTCAGTATATTCAGACTTCTGATCCACAGACATGGAATATGCTTCATTTGTTTAGATCCCTTTTGGTCTCCCCTGTAGTAAGGTTCTGAAATTTTCTTCATATGGGTCTTTTGGGCTTTTTTTCCTTCAGGAAGAACCAATGGATTTTAATACCACAAAATCCAAAAGTCCATGTATTTTCAGATTTGACATTAAAATAGATGAGTTAGAAACTGCCACTTGCTGAGTTTTGGTGTTATATCAAATAAAATATCTCTAATTATCTGGAAAGTCTTAGTTTTGCTAATATCTCCCTCTTTACCAGCCACATGTCTGAGTGTGGCAGGGTTTCCTTTGTATGTCATTTAATACATATTACAACAGAATGAAGAAGAGGTAAATATAAGAATCCATATGTCTTCCATTAAGTCATAAATTTTAATTATTTGCAAAAATCAGTGGCATTCTTCTAACTTTTTGCTATGGAAGTTAGTGTTTATTTCATCAAAATATTCATTTAACATATAGTAATCCTATTAGTGTTATTTTAAATATTAGTTTTCAGTATGAAAATTTCTTATAAATAGAAGTAACTTTCATAAGAAAAGTCTCTTTCACCTGTTCAACTTTTTTTCAGGCCATTGATTTTTTTTCCCAATGATTTTATTGGGGCTTCTTATAGCTCTTATAACATTTCATACATAATTTTCATGGTACACATATTGCCATCTTCATTTCTAAATATTTTCTACTTGAGCTCTTGGTATAAGCTTCCCCCGCCCTTTTTTAATAAATCATTTTGTTGGGGGCTCATACAACCTCCATCATGTTCCATACATACATCAATTGTATTCAGACCACGTTGGTTTTTCAAATATGGATTTTACTGTATGGAAGATACTCCCTGCTATCTTGTTGAGAGTTATAGTAGGAAGGAGTGCTGGATGATATCAAATGCTTTTTCTGTATCAATTGATAAGTTATGTGGCAGGAAAACTGCCCGGAAATGCACAGTAGCATTTCAAGAGCAGGGTGAGAAGCTTGTGATGCCTTTCTTTCAACAAAACGGACACTCCTCCCCTGACCTCCTCAAGCCAGCTCGCGGCGGATTACCCGTGCTCCTCTGTTTCCCCAGTGGTGAGACTCTCTCCAATTAGCTGAATCTGTCTGTGTGCAGGAGGGAGCTGGTTCTAGACTAGGGATTATTATGAGAGCGCTCTTCCCCCTGCACCCACCGGGGTTCCTGTGCCCCACCTCCAGACGTGGTTCAAGTGTTCATGGAATGCCCTGAGGTATGAACAGTCTCGGCCACTTCTCTACCCAGGAAAATCACCATGGGAGGGTTTAGAGGGAACTGTAAAAGAAGGGCGGGGGGGTGGGGGGGTGGAAGGAAACAAAGAAAGCAATAAAGAAAGGAAAGCAGGGAGTTGCCTCTGCACCAGCAAGGGAAGCAAAGTACCGGGCGGGTGCAGTGAATTAAGACAGGCTTAAGATAGTACAGCTGAGCCTTCTGTGCCAGGATCGACCAAAGGGGACTCTGGGGCGCTGCGAGCCCTGTCTCAAGTTCCAGTCCCCGGCGGGGTTACTTTACGGGCAAATCTGGTTATCCCACAGGGAGCTTTTCGCACAGGCGATCTTACATCCGTGCCATCTTCCGGGAGTTTCCTATATGGCTTCTTGATCGGTGGCCTCACTTGCAATCTTCCTCAGTTTTACCAGAGCGTCCTTGGGTGGGTGATTTATCCTTTACCAAGTTTTCATTGTAGGAATAGGATCCCATTCCTTTAGAGGTAGGACTATAGGACAATTGCTGCGTATGATATATTAGAAACTGGCAACTTGTCTTCTCTGAGTATATTATGTTGATCTTTGAAAACCCCCTTTCTGTTTCTGCAGAACTTACAGCAATTTGGAGCCGAATAGTTTTAGATCTTTGACCACTTTCATCCATTGCATAATTCACTCACAATATTGCTCAGGGATTTGGGTAATTCCACAAGCTGAGACAAATGACACCCCCTCTCTGGTTGTTTGGCACGTTTTCTCTTTATAGTTTCATTTACTGAAGTGACATGCAATGAAATAAAAGTGCATCTCATCAAAAGTATGATGACATTTATGAAATGTAGAAGTAAACATTGCAAACATAATTCTGTCTAATTTTTTATACCTGTGGAAAGAAGGAACATTACTATGGCTGCTTAGAATACGTCGTTGTGGGCTCAGTGGCATAGTGGTTGTGTGCAGGACTGAGGCCCACAAGGTTGGCGGTTCAAATCCAGCAGCAGCTCTCCAGGAGCAAGGCCAGGCCTCCTACTCCAACCAGGAGGCAGTGATGCCCACAAAAAAAAATCTAACATTTAAATGGGCCTCCTATTCCCATCACCAGAGGGCAGTAATGCTAAAAAACAAACAAACAAACAAAAAGAATACGCCGTTGTACAGATGAATGTTAAAAAAGAATAAGGAATGTAAATTTGTGATTTCCATATTGTAAGCTTCCCAGCCAACCCCCTGAGAGGGAAAGCTGATTACAGTGCCATTTTAACAAACAACTCGCCCAACTCTACAAGACATTAGGTCTCAGCTCTGCCGAAACAGTGTATGTCAGCTGAACTGCATCCCTGGCTCAAGCAAAGGAACAATGGCAGGATTGTGCGTTACTGTGCAGTGTTTCTTTCTGTTGTGTGCAGGGTCACTACGGGATGAAATCGATTCATTGGCATCCAACAACAGCAGCACATAGTCTCCTTTGAATTCCATCTGTTCATTAAAGATGAGGAATAAGCTTGCCCGCTGACAGAGTGTATTAGGAAGTGGATTACCTCTGGCCTTTCCAATCAGTTCAGGGTGGGGGAATCTCTTAAGGACTTGCCTGGGTGAGTCACTGATGAACATCACCAGAATGAGGACAGTACTGGGGGATGCATAGTCGGGAGTCTAAGAGTTTTCCTGATTGCTGTGGTTGAAGGTCCTGCACCAAGCCTGTAAACTCTAACATAATGTGCACATGCTAACCATGGACCTGTTCCTGCATCTGTAGTCTCACCTGTAACTTCGATGTAGTCATCTGCCACCAACCATGCTACAATTTCCTTTGTTCCAAAAACTATTTAACTACTATTTTGACTGAACCCTTGGATGACGGTATAACCTTGTGCTAATCGCCTCCATCATGGGGATGATGGATCTGTGTCTTTGTGCCTCCTTGGTCCCGTTTATAAGTTAATGAATGTTCTCTATACACTATAATTGAAATTTTGTACCCTAGCCCAGATTTGAGCACTTTCCACCAAAAAAGGAAATGTATATGGAAGATTCATGATCATCTTTCAAAATTTCTTGTGTTTATTGCAGCCAGGACAAGGCATAAAATAGGACAAGAACTTCCTTAATGAGATATATGTGCCTAGGGACCTTATCGTATTTTTTATGCCAAAATAATTGCATCTCTTTTACTGTTATTATAATTGGGCATTTATCCCAGGAAGGTTTGCTTTTGCTTTTAGATTTTATGTCCTACCCTTCAAGAATTAAACATAAATTTGTTGGTTAAAAATAGTTACAAGTGATCTAGTTAATCCTTCAGATTAACGACATGTGAAGAATTGAACACAGAGTGTGGTACCAGTAGAAATTCTTCCAAGATTTTCACCCACTTAATTTCAATAGGGCACAGCTAGTACTTAGCCCTTAAACAAATCAAATATTGTGATACTCCATGGTCATTATTTTTTCTTTCTTGAAATACATCTGCCTATGTTTTCAAGTTATTTCTAAAATGACCTTAGAAATTAAGACAAGTAGCACTTAATGAATGCTATCTTCCTAGTTTATTTTCCTTTAGGATATGTCATTTGTACTTGAAAATTTATGTGCTTAGAAAAATTCTGCAACAGGTTGCCAATACCTTTCCTCTTCTTTACCTGGTTATTTCCAAGTGAAAAATACTCTTTTAGCCCACTTTTTTTTCTTACCCTCAGTCATGTATGGAGTAGCTTTTTGTCTACCTGTACTATTGACCAGGCTCTCTTTCTTCCTTTCTTTCTTTACTCCTTCCTTCCTTCTTTATTTCTATCCTTTCTTCCTTCCTTTCTCTTTTTCTACTTTCCTATGATCTGCTATGTGTTCATGCTTATGTTATGTGAGAGTTCAGCATAGAACCCATTGCCCTGTCAAAGAACCTTTGGTAACCCTCCAGTTCATTGAAATTTAGCTCTTCTTTTTAAGTTATAACAGTTTCCAGCTTGCGTCTTAGTTTCAATTGCTGTCATCGTATAACCCTTTGTTGTTAGATCAGTTAAACCTACTAAACATTCATTAACTTACCAATACAAAAATGAGTTGTGTGCATAATGACCCCATAATGAATACTATTAAAATAAAAGCTGAAATAGTCAAATTTGCCTTTGTCAAATACCTAATCACTCATATGGTATAATATGTTGAAATCAATTTGTTTATCAGCTTTTAGCTCACTTCATCACCTTTTGAACCAGAATTGAGATTTGTGCACATTTTCAAAAAAAAATTAAAAATCCTTGCTATTTCTACTGTAAAGAAAATCATAAAAAGAAAGCTGAGTGATTTATTTCTGGTCATAGACCATGTTTACAGTTTATAGGTAGTTAGATAACCTGTTGTCAATTTGAGAGGATAACAAGTGAAGGGATGGAGTCCAGTCTGTCAATTATTGCATAGCAAATGAAGCCTCTGTGGGGGCATGGCCTTCCCCTGAGGATTCTGGGAATTTCCTCCTTGGAGGCGGAGACACGCTCTCTCTCTACTCACTTCCTGTGAGACATTTCTGAGGAAAAGGCACATGAAGCTACCTTGAGACAGAATTCTTGAGTATGAATTTTGGAGCTTTCTATTGCTGCATTTCTCCCACTTCCCCTTAACAAGTGGATCCAGGTAGCATTGGCTGGATTTCCAGCCCACTGACCAGTGATCTTCCTGCACTCAGTGTCATTACACATGTTATGTGAGTCTGAAGAGGGCTTTAGAGATTGGTATTGGACATATGAGGTCCTACCAGACTTGTGGACTTGATCTGGAAAGGGCTGATCTAGGTGTTTTCTCAAAATTCAACTGCTCTAGTAGATAAGGCTCTGTCCTATATCCATATGAATGCCCCTGAATTTGTTTCTCTGGTCCACCCAGACTGCTATCTTTTATATTAATTTCCATTTGAGTATAATAATGGAAATTAGTATATAAGATAGTAAAAAATGAAATACTTTGAATGTTTACTATCTTGTAGCATCTACCTTCGGCAAACTCATTAGTAGCTTATTTCAGAGTTAAATGTGTCAGTTAACTTCTTTAAAAATTTTAAGTTGGGCTGAGTCCCGGTGGGGTAATGGTTCAGTGTGGGACTGCGGCTCACTGGCTTGGCGGCTCAAATCCAGCAGCAGCTCTCCAGGAGCAAGGCTGGGCCTCCCACTCACACCAGAGGGCAGTGATGCCCCCCCCAAAAAAACCCCCAAAAAAGTTAAGTCTTGGAAACTTAATGGAATACATCTACTCTGTCCTGTTACATCACTACTAGAATTCGCTCGATGGCAAATGGATTGCACTGGTTCTTTAGGATATTATAAACAGAGTTGTTCTAATGCACTAGCTTAAATTGGTTTTTAATTATTACCCATGTGGGGTACAACATTAATAAAACATCTGAATTATTCTATTTTTTAATCAAATCTCTCCCAAACTAAATATTGAGACAACTGACTCCTAGGAAAAAGAAACTAGAATGGAATTGAATCCTGTTTGTAGGTCAATCATTTTGAAGAAGAAAAAAAAACCTCAAGAAAAATTCTCACCATAAAAACCAATGAAATATCCCTAAGTATCAGTGTAGGTGCAAAACAAAAACAACTGCTCCTAGGGCTCATACACTCACCGGTTTATTTTCTTTTTTGTGGGGGAGGGGAGTAGGGCACCAGTGCTCTGGGGTGGTCGTGGGAACTACCCAGCCTTGCTCCTGGAAGCCACTGCTGGATTTGAACCACCAAGCCCATGGACCGCAGTCGCGCACTCAACCACTACGGCACCGGGGCTCAGCCCACACCAGTTTATTTCTAATAAAATGTGTTTTAAAGTGCTTGTGGGAGAGGGAAGGAACCCTGCTGGGGTCATGCATGAAGTGGTTGACTACAACGTTGAGGGTTCAAACCCACCAGGTTTTCTGTGGCAGAAAGAGGAGACTGCCCGCTCCTGTATAGATTTATTATTTCAGAAACCCTAGACAGGGCCCCTTATGGGTCAGAATCAACACGCAATGCCTTTTGTCTTTGGGTGTTATCAGCAGATGCCTGTAGAAAATTTCTCTCAGTAATATTCATTTCTTAGTTTAGAATGCCTTTAAAATTAAAAAGATACTAAAAAAATGGTGTTGTGTGACGATCAGTTAGATTAAAAAGTTGATCTTTCCATCAGTTTTATAAGCACCATCAAAACTAATGAAGATGACTTGAAATAACTAGAGGTGAATCATGGATTTACCAATACCATCTAGAAAACAAGGTTGAATCAAAGCAACAACTTCTGAGTGGATCTGCTGGGTCAATGGCATTCAAAATGGATAGGACAGGTGATTTTTAATTTACTTTCATTATTCAATGTTTACTTTTTTGCATTTTAATATATTTCGGTATCCACATTTTAAAAATTTTGACCATGTAACATGTATTTCATTAGAGATTCATACAGACAAATCTCATATGCTAATATATTTTCTATGCTAAAAAAGGCAAGAATTTTTTAAACCTCATAAATTAATAAAAAAATAAATTAATAAAATCTGATAAAATGAAGCTGCTGATATAATTAACATTGTTTCATATCTTCAACTCTTCAATTTAAGTTGTTTTGGTTTTACATAAATATACAATTATATTCTAACTTTGAATTCCATGGATCCCCATGAAGTAATTTTCCAAACCACAGACTATGACTACAGAGCGCAAGAATAGAGAAGCATTCTTGCTATAAAAGAATGTTTTAATAAAATATATCTTCTCATTAATTAGATAAACTAGAAATTGGACATTAATTATTCAGGTATTTGAGTTTTTGCCTTGTAAATAAATGTTAGATATCATTTTCCTTCTGTTGTCATCATTTATCTTAGAAGAATTCATATCAACTAGCCCCAAAAAGCTGGTAGTTAAAGATATCCCAAATGTACAACTCTTCCATGGTGTTATCCCACTCCATTTGACCACAATCCTCCCTTGAGTATGTTCCCTCATGTCCCTGGCTTCTGTCACCTTCTGATACATCCACAGCATTTGAGGAACTGTCTCACGTGGTGGTTGGTGTGTGCTGTTTAGTTCAAAATCTGGAGGTCAGGCAGAGCAAGCCCCATTCCACAGCCAGAAGCCAAATGGTAGTAAGTCACAGCAGGTTTTCTTGCTTCTTTCCATCAAAAAATAGAGATGTGGCCCTCCGGGGGCCACGATACATTAGAACTGTACATTGATAACCGTATATATGCTCCAACCAAGGAAAGCAAATCCCACTCACTACTAAGGTAGAGTCTGACAGGTGTCCCCAAGGAAATAAAGGGTGCATCTTGGCTCACTCTTCACTGAAGTAGAGTTCACCAATGCCATCAAGAAAAGTAATGTGATTTGTTTTGCCTCCTCTAATAAAGTCAGATTTTAATCCCACTCTACTCCTGCCCATGAGTGCAATAGATAATGTACTATCAAATGAGAAGATGGCCGCAGGTGCAGAGTTCGGAATTATAATACCTCACATGAGGAATTGTGGCTACACGTGCTATATTAACTGACAACAGTACACTTTCCCCGGTCCGCAAACTTTATGATGGTGACTATATGCAGCTATTTACTAAAAGGACCTGTTGTGGTGTATTGGGTTACAAATTGGGTTGCTGAATTCAGGGTCAGCAGTTCAAATCCATTAGTGGTGCCAAGACAGAAAGGTGAAGCTTTCCATAAAGCCCTATTCATGACCCCCAAGACTCAACTTAATGGACGTTGATTTGGCTTACACAGCTAATAGTAGAAATAAAAATGCAGAAAGTCTGATGAATAAATGTTACACATCGTCCAACTCTTGAAGGAGAACAAATATAACATCCATGAAAAATTATGAGATTACACAAGTCAGTAACATGCCTAAAGAAATGTATCTGATACAAATATATTTACCCAGGGTGGTGGTTAACATTATGTGGCAGCTTGGCTAGTTTGTGGTGCGGTGTCCAGTTGTTTGGTTATGCCTGCGAGAAGGCAGTAAATCAGCTAACCAAATGGCTATGCTTTCAATTCTTCCAGCATCTTAGGGCTTTGGGGGGAAAATATTTCACCACTCCCCTCTGAAGCCTAACAAACCACATGGAGACAATGAAAACAAAACAATAAAGCGTTGCCACCCAGTCAATTAAAAACCCAGAACAGAGTGGAACTGCCCCATAGCATTCTAAAGTGGGTGTAAAGTGATTAACAGCTGACGAGCTAGTATCTTTAAAAAAAAAAAAATTGGGGGAGGGGCATCACTGCCCTCTGATGGCTGTGGGAGCTACCCAGCCTTGCTCCCAGAGAGCTGCTGTTGGATTTTAACAGCCAAGCCAATGGGCCGCAGTCCTGCACTCAACTACTCCGCCACCGGGGCTCAGCCCTAAAAATTTTTTTATTAAAAGGTTATTTTAGCGGGAGCTCTTACAACTCTTATAACAATCCATACATCAATTATATCAGTCAATAAGCTATACAGCCATCATTCTTTTCTAGACGTTAACTTTCTATTGAGCCCATGGTAACACCTCCCTTTTTTTGCCCTGCCTCCCCTACCTTGTGACTCCTTGATAAATTATTATTATTTTCATGTCTTACCCTCACCACTATGTCCCTTCCCCCATGGTTTCTGTTGTTCATCACCACCCTCAGCGGGCAGGGGAGGTATCTTATTGACAAGATTTTCCATGCTCATACCGTTGGTTCTCAATTTGATAATGATGCCTCTCACTTACTTCCAACCTGGTGACTATCCTCACCTTTTGGAGACTCGTAACAATTTCAATAGAATTGCCGCTCCAGGTTTGAATGGTATCAATTATAGTTCAAGAAAGATTTTTCAAAGTCAAGTTGTCTTTTTTTTCTCCTAAATAATTGGTGGAACAACGATAGCCAAAAAGGCTATGAAGAAAACATTTAGCTGCATATGTGTGTGTTTGTGTTTCTATGAAGTATTAAAAGTTAAAATACATTTTCCACACTGAGATTGCATTTGTGATCAAAATAAATGTCTAATGTCATAAAATAAAACATATATAAGTACTTACAAGATGAAGGAATAAAGGATAAATACCTGTGAACCGTGATCATTATCAGTTCCTTGAGGACTTCTTTGCCCAGCCTTATGTGTCTAGTTATTCAAAGAAATAGGAAACTCCAGAAATCCTCTCTTATCTTTTAAGATAAGTTATAGAGTTCCAACTTTCTTTTTGTCTTTTTAAATCATTTTATTGGTGGCTCATGCAACTCTTGTTCCAATCCAGACATACATCCATTGTATGCCAAGCACATTTGTACATCTCTTGTCCTCATCATTCTCAAAGCATTTGCTTTCTTTTTAAGCCCTTGGCATTGATTCCTCATTTTTCCCTTCCTCCCCCCTCCCTTGTGAACCCTTAATAATTTATAAATAATTATTAGTTTGTCATATCTTACACTGTCCAATGTCTTCCTTCACCCACTACCACATCCATACTCCAGGGAAGAGGTTATATTTAGATCCTTTTAATCAGTTCCCCCTTTCTTCCCCACCTTCCCTCCACCCCACCCCCCACCCCAGTATTGTCACTCTCACCACTGGTTCTGAAGGGATCATCTATCCTAGATTCTTTATGCTTCCAGTTCCTATCTGTACCAGTGTACATCCTCTGGTCCAGTCAGATTTGTAGGGCAGAATTGGGATCATAGTAATGGGGAGGAGGAAACATTGAAGAACTAGAGGAAAGTTGTATGTTTCATCATTGCTACACTGCATATTGACTGGTCTGTCTTCTCCCTGCAACCCTTCTGTAAGGGGAAGTTTGTTAACTACAGGTGGTCTTTGAGTCCTCAGTCTGTATTCCCCATCATTTACAAAGAGTTCTAATTTTCATCCAGGAATACTTCAAATAATGGAAAGTACACTTAAAATTGCATGTTTTATAGTTAGTATTTCATCTCGTGAAGTGAACTGTACATAAGAATTATGATGAATTATCATGATTCAACCCACAGTAAAATTCTTTACAAGACAAAGTATATGGGAAAATGCTTATCCTTTGTTTAGAAAGTAAAATACGCTACGTCTTGATTTTTAGAATATTGACCACCAGACTCTGTTACCTTTAAAGTCTCTAGGTCTTGACCACAGATCACCAGAAACAATTTGCTCTCAATATATCCTGTTTTGTATGAGAAGTATTAATACTGCTAGGGAGGGGGATACTGTTGGATTTAGAGAATTGGGGTGTTTATCATGTACTTGACATTTTAAAAAAGGTTGTCTCAATGTGAAAAAAAGAGAGATAAATAATGTAATATCTAAACAGCAGAAGAAAACTTTCACAAAAACTCAACCTCAGGATTTATAATGCATTTCTGTAAATGGTATCCACATAGCCCCTTTAAGAACTTTGTCTTCTCTGTAGAAAAGGCAACTAAAACTATGCCAACAGTTGTCGATAGAGTAGTCACCAGAGGCAGTAAGTCACTGCCAGAGACAAGAGAAAGGAAAACTAAATTTGGGAAATAAAAAAAAAAAACCTATGTAATATTTCGTGACCCCTAGAGCAGGCTCATCTCCATGTGAAAGCTGGACATTGAATAAGGAAAACTAAAGGAGAACCAATGTGCATGTGAAATGCGAGGCTGGAGAAGAATATTGACATGACCTGGACTACCAAAAGAACAAACAAATCTATCTTGGAAAAAATCCAGCCAGAACGCACTTTAGAAACAAGGATGGCAAGACGTCATCTCTCAGATGCTGGGCATGTTATCAGGAGAGACCAGTCGCTGGAAAAGGACATCATGCCTGGTAAAACACAGGGCTGACCCTCAACCCCCTGCGCGGACACTAGTTGCAATAATGGGTGCAAACAAAGAACAATTGTGAGGATGTTGTGTTTCCTTATGTTGTACATAGAGTGCTGGATGTCGGAACTTATCTGATCGGCAACTGAAAACAAAACAAAGGTAGGCTCCGGGATCAGGCCTGCACAAGGGGCCCAGGCCCCCTAGTCATACTGTGACTTCAGCCTAGCTCTCCTTTCCCCTTAGACAGGTACAGTTTAAGAATAATAAGCCAGGTAAAGTGCTTAGCCGAATACTGGCACAAAACAGACCTCTATCAATGTTACCCTTTATTATTCTTCTTAGCTTCTTAAATGTTTTAAAACACAATTTATAAAACTATGCCTTAACACTACCTAAATACTCTGCTTACTAAAAACAGGGAACAAAGAATTTTAGAAAGATTTCAGTATCAAAAATATGTAAAAGGGCTAGAGGATTTTGTTTTTGAAAAGGGACATATTGTTTACTTGGAAAATTCTTTCAGGTGGGATATATTATTTCCCCAAGACAGTAGAAAAAACAAGGAATACCTAGTTTGCATTTTATAATAAATTTCCATTGTACTTGATTATGTTGAAAAAATAATCTTTTGATTCTTTGCAATTGTCACTATCTTAAAAATCAAATGCATTTTAGTCTTACCAATTTTGTTAAGCTTTCGATCAATTGGCTCACACAAAAGTAAAAACTGACCAAGAATCTGGACATCTCTTTTACTTGTTGTCAGGAAAAAAGAGCTCTCTATTTTTTTTCCCTGCCTGAAGCCACTCAGTTTGCAGCCACTCCTCTTGGCTTCTCACAAAAAGAATATGTCATAATTCCCAAGGAGACAGCTGCATGCAGTTACAACGTTTTATACATGCACACATCTCAAGTCCACACCTAATTAAATCCCAAAGTGTGTGTGTGTGTGTGTGTGTGTGTGTGTGTGTCCAGTCTCTGTGTATGTTGGAAAAGACAAAAATTAAAATGACCCTCACGCAAGCCTATAATACGTATTAATGAATGGCCCAAATGAAGGTTTGGCACCAAAATGATCCTGTGTATGTGCACAGGAAAGAATTTCCCAGATTCATTCATCCTGAATCACTAAAGGGCAATCAGTAAACAACCATACAACACTTTAAATATTTTTTCTGATAAGGCTAAATATTTAGATAGTCATGCTTGAGATCCACATGTCCCTAACAGCTTAATTTTCTTTTCTGTGAGAACACAATACAAGTATTACTACATAAAAATGACAACAAATCAAGTATCATGAGGAAAAGAATGTAGAGTAGTCGTTATGTCAAGGGTTATATCAAGCAGCCTGTCTTACCAGTTATATTTTTTCACATAATAAACTAAATGAGCATCAAAATGCCTATTATGCTTTTAAGATATATTACAGCAGGGTAACAGTTTACAGTTCTGTCCGTTTTATGCAGGCACATTTTTTTCTATGCTATTTCAATATAACCTCCTTTGTTATTGGCCATTGACCCTGAAGTGCTTCCCTTTCAGTAAAATTTATCACTGGTCACTTTGTCTATTTTCTGGTTCTTTTAAAAGAAATATTTAGTTATAAAACCAAGGGCAAAGTCAAAATTCATTCTTATGTTTGCCATCACTTCACATTGGAATGCACTAGTCACAGAAAAATAAGAAGTTGAGAATGTTAGTGTGATTATAATCACTTCATGTTGAATAACTAGGTCGCAGAGCAAATTTTCATGTTATCTTTTTCCCAGGCAGACTAGAAATGCAAACTTATCTTTATGGACCCCAGATGTGTTGTCAAAAAAAAAAAAGCATCTCTAGGGTTGTTTGATGAATTATAACTTGTTTCCACATTCGCCATTCGGGACAAAACTTGACCTCATATTATATAAGATAACTTCTTTGAAACTTCTAAACCATTAGCGTAAGCGTTCATTCTGTGAACTGTTTGCTCTAAAGTATACACAGACAGGACATATATCAACATTGAAGGCTTACAGACTGGCTTTAAGCACGCCAGTGCAGGCCTTTCAAGAGAAGTTCCCTTGGGTAGCAGTATGAAGCTTCAGCTACACGATTAAATTAAAAAAAAAGATACCTAGGCTTCCATTTAACCTTTTCAGTGCAGATAGGACTGAATTTGATGCATGAATGTGTTAACACAACTCTGTTTCTAATTCAATGACCAAACCCAGTCTACTGGTGTCAGTACTTCTTTTTTACTTGTGTATATCACCTCAGTGAAGATTAGTTTAATTATTTTAGGAAAAGAATGTACACTATTTTTATTAAGCTTTACAAACATTAAAATCTATTGCAAAAATAGGAACATTTTAAAGGCCAGTATGATGTTTTCTGCTCCTTTTAAAAGCATAATTGCAAGAAATACTTAATATCAAAATCTGGAAAATCAAAACTTAACTCATTCAATTTCACACCCATAAAAACTTTATTGACAATACGTATGAGAACATTAATTTAAATGTGAAACTCTAGAGAACACTGCATACATGGTTTATGCATAGGACTGAATTTAGTTTAAATCACCACTTTATTGGGCAACTTATATTTACTTTTTGATGATTTGCTTTTTTCCCTCTTGTTACCACAGAGATGAAGATGCTGGTAAGAAATTTCTCTTTAGTCTCCTTTCTTATGTAGTTAAATTCAATTTTATTTGTAATAAATGAAACACAAAGTCGAAAAGACACATCTTGCCTAGTTTCCTTCCCAAATATATAAAATAGCATACTATCCATACATTAATAAAATCAAAACCACTGTTAGTCACCACATTACACCCAGTAAAGTCGTTATAGTTAAAGGAAACAATAAAAAAGGAAAATAATAAGCAGTGTCAGGTGTCTTCGAATCGTTCCACCCCGTAGTGATCTTACACAGAGAAGAACGCAAACACTGCCGGGTCCTGCATCAGTCTGACCATTGCTGCTCAGCTGAGCCCCTTGTAGCCACAGTGTCAATTCCTCTCTTTGAGCACACACTTCTGTTTTCCTGCCTCTTCGTCACCAAATATTCCATTTCACTCATCATCATGGCCTTCTCCAAGGACTCCTGACAAGGTGTTCAAAGTGTTGGTGAGGATGTGGTCATCGGAACTGTCTTACATTGCTGTACAAATTTTAAATGTAATTTAAAATTAAATTTAAATGGACAATTTTTAAATGTAAAAGCCAGTTAACTTTTATTGGTACCTCTCATGGTAAACATAGAATTTTTTTTTTATTTTAGGCATCACTGCTCTCTGGTGGTGGGAGTAGGAGGCCCAGCCTTTGCTCCTGTGAGCTGGAATTGAACCTCCATCCCAGTGGGCCGCAGTCCCGCGCACAACCACTACACCACCAGGGCTCAGCCCATAAACATAAAATTATTATAGGGCCCAAGAACTCAATTCTTAGAGATATGGTATAAATATCAAATTGAAATTGGGTATTCAAACAGAAGTGTATGTCAACAGGTATACTGAGTGGTATAAGATACAGAAGGAAAGAAATATCGGTTGCTGGGGGCAGGAGAGGAAAGTGATAAATGGAAGCTGATATCAAAGAGCTCAAGAAGAAAACAATATATACTGAAAGTGATTGTGGTAGCAATTATACAAAGCTGCTTGATGAGACTGAACGATGGAATGTTATGATATCTGTAAGACCTCCCAATAAAATTATTTAAACAAAAAGAAGTTGGGTGTTCAAATGAACAAGCAAACCAATAAACAAGTATATATGTGTGAATAGCAGTTTTATTCATAATTATAAAAAGTTGGAAACAACCAAAATGCCCAATAGATGATGGCGGGTAGAGAGATTGTGGTTTATCAATAAAAGAAATATTGATCAGCCATAAAAAAGTAATGCTATAAAACCATTGGCCATTATGTCAAGTGAAATAAATTTGATCACAAATTTGATCACAAATAAAAAGGTCACAGATTGCATGATTTCATTTGTATTTTAAAAATTCAAAATAGATAAATCTACAGAGAAAGAAATAAAATTAGTTGCTTCCAGAGGCTTGAAAAAGAAGGGAGGAAAATTAGTGAATTCAGGATTTTCTTTGTTAGCAATGAAAATGCTCTTGCAGCACAATATTGAGAATGTCTATATTGAGTTGTGCATTTTAAAATTGTTAAAATACTAGGTTTTATATCATGTGTATCACACAACAATTTAAAAATGTTATTGACAATCATTGCTACCTGACCAATTGTTCACTTAAGAATATATATGTGTTTATTAGATTTCATAATATTTCTCTGAAAACCTCAGGGCATGAATAACTTTACTCCTCATTAATGTTTTAAAATAATAAAATGAATATAAACATATAATGGAAAGGAAAATAATAACCTAATATCAGGGCCTAGGAATTGTCAACAATATTTAGAAAAATGGGAAAGAAATTGATGGCTATATGACAGAGAATGTTCACTATCCAAAGGTTCTAGTCTCCCCACTTCCTGGTAGTAGAATTTGCAGTTTTGAATTAAAAAATAAATTAGGAATAACTAGCCAACATATTTCATTTTCAAAGATCAATTTTAGATTATATCTTATTTTTTAATTATTTATTTATTTAAAGATAATTTTGTTAGAGGCTCTTACAGCTCTTATAACAACCCATACGTCAATATTATCAACCACATTGGTACATAAGTTGCCATCATCAATTTCAAAATATCTTCTTTTACTTGAATCCTTGGGATCAGCTCCTCTTGGGTTTATTTTTCAAACAGTAACAATGTACTTTGTGCAACCAGGTCCTAAAGACTGAATTGACTGATTATTATTCATTGTGAAAAGCAGACTCTAGAAGTAGGGTCCACCTAAAAGCTTTCAATCTCCTCTGGAGGATTATGATGATGTGAAATTTCTGAAGAGGTCATAAAGAAATTTTAACTTCTCAATATTGCATGTCAGAATGATACAACCAATTTTTATCAAGAAAGTCAAAGATCAAAGTGTTCAGTGTCTTATTAAAACATCCTGTGTGTTAGTTGTGGCAAAAAAAAAAAAAAAAAAACCCGAATAAGATTTAGAGAAAAGAATCAATGTCAATTCTAAACAAAACTTTAATTTATCTCAGAATATCAAAATATTTGCAACAATTTGGGAAAAAGCAGCATAAAAATTCTGGAATGTAAATAGGTTTGCTATTATGCTGTGTATGAAATCTTCAAAGAGAAGTCCTTGTCCTTGTGATCAGTGTTGCTTTCCTGTTAGGGGCTGTTGACTGGGTTCAACTCACAGGGACCAGGTATGTACAACAGAAGAAAGCGCTACTCAGTCCTGAACCCACCTCACCATCGTTCTTTTGTTTGAGCCCATTGTTGTCAATCTGTCTGGTTGAGGGCCTTCATCTCTTTCGTTGTCCCTCTAATGTATCAAGTGTGACATCTTTCTCTAGGGACTGGTCTCTCCTAAATACATGTCCATAATTTGTGAAATCCAGCAATCCTTGTCTCTCAGTGGCATTCTGGCTGTACTCCTTTCCAGGTAGATTTGCTTCTCCCTTTGGCTGTCCATGATGCTTTAAAGATTCTTAGCCAGCACCACGAATCAAATGCATAGATGCTCCTTCACTTCCCTTATTCAATGTCCCACTCACACTTGCATATGAGGCGACTGAAAAGATCGTAGCTCCTCAGAGAAAGCACTCTTGGTTCAGGGTCTCCTTCTGGCCCATGTCTGATGCTGCTGTTGTTTCCACAGCCACTTGCACAGGGTCCATGCCTGCAGAGAGTGAGTTCTCCTTGGGACCACAAACAACGAGGTAAGAATATCGTGCTTAACAATGACCCCACCTTTCTCGTTTAAGAAAGCAAGCTCTTCCTAAAGATTCATTCCACTCAGATCCCTCTCTGAGGTTAAAAAAGAATTTAAAGTATTTTATGGGGTTTTAGTCATCTCTAATCTAGCTGAAGCAATACTCTAAAAAGAAATTATTCCTTTGTTACATTTTCATAATAGGAAAAAGGAAAGAAAGAAAAGATCGTGGCTTGAATCAGATTGACTTCATTCCTCAAAATACAGGAAGACTTCCATTTTCAGAATGTTTAAATTTCAGGTTGCAATTTTTCCAGATTGGATTGGTATTGGATTACTAGGGATGTGATGACATGGGGTCAAAGAGTCAAAAAAAAAATCATTGGGGCAATAGGAGGATCTTGACAGGGAAACCTTTACCAACTCTGTTCCTTTGGAGCCTCTAAGACCCTGCATGGCAGGAAAGGGGCTAGGACAAGAAACTGACCTGAGGAATAGCCCTAACCCTTCTGAACAAGGCGTAACTGCTTCCAAAGTCAAGAACCTCCTCCTTCAGACTTCCTGATTGCAAGGCGAGGCCCTGCAAGTGGAATGGTCACCCAGGTCCAAGACTATGGACTTCTGCTGTAGCTCGGTGAAAAGAACAGGGAAGCCTCAAGAACAATCCCCCTATTCTCCACCCCCAAACCCACCTGCTATCAATATATCTTCCACCCATGGTGCTGCTGCAAGCACCTCACCAATTCGTGTTCTGAGCGTGAGGCACTAGTAAGACTAAAGTTATTGCTTTGGAAGTTGTTGAAGTCTATTGGTGCACAGAAAGAAATTCTACTATGAAAGAAGTTCTATTTTATCTTGGCCAATATATTATAACTATAAGACTATCTGATGAGAAGCAACAGCTTTATGGCATATTGATCAAAGGATCTTGGGCATTTGTTTGGGGAGCCAAGTTTCTCTGTGAAAAACCACAGAAAAAAATATACACAATGATTTACAGAAACTTGTAATAGCAAATCAACAGGAACCATTGGATTCTGGCACTTCTTGTACGCTTAAGAATGGGAAAAGTCAAGGGGGACTGTGTGCAAGAGTTACAGGAAGAGAAACCTTCATTCTCAAAGTTGATTTACAGAACAACTACCTCATCTCAAAGAAGAGTACTTAGTGAGACTCAAGGCAGTTCAGAGAAATTAACTGTTGAAGTACAACAAAAACACCACCAGTCTGAGAGTGCTGCACTGGCTGCCATCAGGGAGATACACTGCGAAAGAACCAGTAGCAGTTAGTCAGTAGAAACGCCATTGATTCTGGATGTTGACACTGGTGTAAGTGAACATTCTGGTGATTGATTGGACCAAGACTCTGTTTCTGATCAATTCAGTGTCGAATTTGAAGTTGAATCTCTTGATTCCAAAGATGATAGCCTTAATAAAGAACAAGAGCTCTCAGATGATGATGATGATGATGATGATGATGATATCTAGTTACTGTCTATCAGGCAGAGGAAAGAGATGCAAATTCATTTGAAGATGATCCTGAACTCTCCCTAGGTGACTATTGGAAGTGTACTTCATGCAATGAAATGAATCCTCCTCGACCACGTGATTTTAACAGATGTTGGGCACTTCCTGAAGTGTTGGCTTTCTGAAGATAAAAGGAAAGGGAAAGAGAAAGTGTTTGAGAGTCTCAAACTAGAAAGCACAATTCAAGCAGAAAAGGGCTTTGATGTTCCTGATTGCAAAACAGCAGGGAGTGACTCCAAAGAGTCATGTGTTGAAGAAAAGATGATAAAGTAACACAGACTTCCCAGTCTCAAGGGAGAGAGGATATTCCCAGCCATCCACTTCCAGTAGCATCATTTCCAGCAGCCAAGATATACTTGAGCTTGAGAGGGAAGAAGTGCAAGACAAAGATGAAAATGTGGAATCTAGATCTTGCCCTATCGCCACTGAACCTTGTATGATTTGCAAAGATTGACCTAAAAATGGTTGCATCATCCTCAGAAAAACAGGACATCTTAAGCCACACTTTACATGTTCTAAGAAACTTAAAAAAGGAAAGAAGCCCTGTCCAATTAGTAGACAACCAATCCAAATGACTGTGCTAACTTATTTCCTTTAGTTGACCTGTCTATAAAATTATGATTATGTCTTTCTATCTATATAAACCTGAAACTGCAGATGGTTATTTTGGCAAGGTAGTGAAAATTCACTTTCTTTTAGGAAAATTTCACTTTTGTTTATATGGGGATTTTAATATAATTTGAATTGTATTTACAGCACATCCCCTCATTTTCCATTTTATCTTCTCATAGGACATTTCACCATGATTTATTATCATCTGTGGAAGGAAATAGGTGTGTGTGAAAGATTTACTATTTGAATTTTATATACTCTTAAACCTTCTGGTTCATGGTTTCCCTTTTCTCTCAAAACTTCTTAAAATATGA
The DNA here is from genome assembly GCA_004026705.1 of Nesogale talazaci. Lineage (NCBI taxonomy): Eukaryota > Metazoa > Chordata > Mammalia > Afrosoricida > Tenrecidae > Nesogale > Nesogale talazaci. The sequence goes on from PVJH01026396.1 coordinate 26,727, forward strand.
TTATTAAAAATCAGTACTACTTTAAAAATCATCAAGAAGTTATACATGTTAGAAAAACCAAGAAGCTACAAAATATTAAGAAACTATCTAAGGGGGTGGATTATCCTAGACCTAGGGAGACTGGAACCTAGTTGAATCCAGAATCTTCATTGGATTGAAAATCCCCACTAACCCAGTTATCCCTGTGGCAGTCATGTACTTTGGTGTCAATTTCATGAATGGGAGTGTAGGGATGGAAGCTAGCCTGTCAATCTGGAGACGGCCAATGAGACCTCTGTGTTGGCATGGCTTTCTCCTGAGAATTCTGAAAAATCTCATGGTATTTCCTCTTAGAGGAGAAATACTCACTTTCTCAGTCCCTCAGAGACACACTACTGACAAGACACAAGGATGAGTCTTTTGGAGATGCTCTACTGACAAGACAACATAGCAGCATGACAAGACAACATAGTAGACCCTGAGTCCTAGAGGAGCCGGAGGAGAAGCCACATGGGCTTACCCTGATGGAACCAGACCTCTGGGGCCAGAGAAGCCACGTGGAGACTACTTCCAGTGCTGAGGTGCTTGGGAGGGCATGGGAAGACCACTGCCAGTGCTGAGATGCTTCTACCACCACTGGATACACAAGACTCTGCACCCACTGGCATGTGATTGTCCTGGCATCAATGCATGTGCTTCCTGAGTCTGAAGAGGACTAATGGATTGGTATCAGAAATATGGGCTAATATTGAACTTATGGATTTGGACTGGACTGGGTTGGGATGCTTTCTCAATGTTCCATTCCTCTTGCATATAAACCTCTTCCTTATAACCAATTGTGTGTTTATGAATTTGTTTCTCTAGTCTACCCAAACTAACCCATCCCATTTCCCCAGGAAACACTTGGCAAATTCTTCACAGCAGTGTTTTTCAGTGCATATATATAAAGAAACAGTTTTTAAATTCTATCCTCTTCTGTCCTAATTTTATTTCTATCCTCTTTCACCTATGAATCTCATCTCAGTTTATCATATTTGTGCAATCCTTTCAGTGTTGCAACTCAAATATTTATTTCCTTCATGCATCTGTTCTTTCAGCACAAGGCTGTCGACAGAGTAGTGGCAAGAGGCATGAAGTGGTTGCCCGACACAAAAGAGAAAGAAAACTATACCTTGCAAAAAAAGAAAAACAATGTACTATTTTGTGACCACTGAGACTGACTTATATGCATGAAAAATTGAACATTAAATTCAAAAGACTGAAAAAGAATCTAGTCGTTTGAATTCTGGTGCTGGCTAAGAATCTTTACAGTAGTGTGGACAGACAAAAGAACAAACAAACGTGTCTTAAAAGAAGGACTCAGTGGAGCTTGAAAACAACAAAATGATATGATAAACTATTTCTTAACTGAAGATGCTGTGTAGCATGATAGATAAAAAAGCATCAAGAAGTTGGAATCACAGCACCTATGTTCACCTGTCAGTTTTGTCAGATAGTAGCTTTATCATTCAAAAACTGGAACATTCCTGACTCTCATTTTTCCTTATTGCCAAAATAGAAACAATGTGTACAATCATTTTAAAAGTGGTAAAGAATTTTAAAGCAGCACTGGAAAACTATTCCTGATGTTTGACTCTGATTTCCATTTGACAATCTAACTCATAAAGTACTGCTTTAATGATGAGCAGGCTGACATTTTATTTACTTAAATATATTTACATTTTAATGTGATACTGATAATTCCCAATTGATAGTAAAAGTATTATTTAAAGTTTCCCACACATGCAACTACCATTTTATCCAAGAATTTGTATACTTCTATCCAGGATTCCATAGTACCCCTTTCAGAATGTATACATCTAATGATTTGGCCCAAGAGTGAAAGTGATCCTCACTGTTCACAGATATTTATCTTCTTAAAATAAATAAAATCGGTAAGTCTGGTTGTACATAAATGGTCTAGTCAAAATAATTATGATTTAATCTGGCATAAAACTTAGTGAATGCTAACAACTAAAAATATTTCCAAACCACGAACAGTCACTTGAGCAAGATATCACTATCTTACTGTGACAACTCTTAAAATTTTTATCATCTGCACTGATTTATATTTGTAATTATTCCATGACTTTTAGATGACAGAAAAGAAAGGCACAAGTAGAACACCGTGATCATCAGAACATCCTGTGCTATTTAGATGACAAAAAGTCTTGGCTCTTCATTTCCCCCGGAAAGCACAGGAACAGAGAGCACCGCCTGTCACTGCAGTCTACATTGTTCATACTGATCATTCTGATGAGCTCAGAATGAGTTCCAACCACTTCTATGTCCTAAAGACAAATGAAAATGCTGTTAGCAAAAAAAGGAGAAAAAAAGAAAACGTAGTTAGTAGTCTTAACTACAAGTTAGGAAAGAATAAGAGAATGTCTCAGGGGTTATTGTTAGTACTTTGGGGGGGGGGGTTATTTTCCCTGTTAATGGTGTAAAACACATTCCCTTGGGAGGGGGGCTCGCATAGGCTATAGTAAGGACAGTTTTGTTTATAGCATCATGACTTTGAATATGGCTAACAGTTCGATGCTGTGATGCTGGAAGATTCTGTGGACAAAATGTTAAATTTCTCAGGAAGTATCAGAAGATGATGAAAGGTAAGTACTGTCATTATAATTATAAGAATTGGTGGATGTTCAACTATTTAAGGAGTGTGGCAGTTACATAATTTCCTATCAACTTGTAATGGGGTGGAGTCTAGCCTGTCAACCAAGCCAAAGTCAAAGAGGCCTCCATATAGGCATGACTTTCTCCTGAGGATTCTGGGAACTCTTGTATTCCTCCCTGGAGGCAAGAGGCATGTTTCTGCTGACAAGCCACATGGAGCTACTTTGAAGGCAGCTGGATCGCTGGAGCTGGAGGAGCCATGTGAAGAGTCCTAACAGCTCTGAGATGCTTTCCCACCACTGGATCCACAGGACCTTCCACCCACTGGCCTAAGATCTTCCTGAATTCTGCTGTGTTGAATGATCCTCAAGAGGAATTTACTGATTGGTTTCAGACATAGGACTTATGGACTTGCTCTGGACTCGGCTATGATGTTTTCTTAATATATAATTGCTCTTTATGTAAAACTTTATTACACACATATGAGTGCCTTGTTACTTGTTTCTCTAGACCAACACAAGTAGGTAGCATATAATCAAAAACTATTGATTATAAAGGGAAAAGTTGAAGCTACAGTGCAAGGCTCTAGGAACTGATGTAATGAAACTGGAAACATTTCCAACAAACTAATGCAGCACACAAGGTGCTCAATTGTCTATGCCAATGGATTTGGAAGTCTGACTAAAAATAAGCCCATATTTGTTCTTCTTCTCAAGAAAGGACAACAAATGAGGAAATTATAAAATAATA
>PVJH01026397.1:0-30098 GCA_004026705.1 Nesogale talazaci
ATAATGTGCATAAAAACAAGACAGATAAAAGAAAATCAACAAGAGAAAAGAAAATGACAACAAACCAATGATAAAAAAAGAAAAGCCTGTAAATAATTCAAGGTCTGTTTGTTTTCCTTTAGGAGTGTTTTCCAGTTGAACTTGATGAGGTGCCATGCCCTGGCCCAAAGTCTATTTTTGGTACTCCCTCAGGACTTCTTGCCATGCTCCCCTTGCTGTTCTGTTTTGCTTTAGTGCAATGGGGTCAGATTGGGCACAATTCCCACACTGTCTCCAGTTAAACCATGGACCTGTATATGTGAATTAATTATATGTCATTAAAATTTTAAAAATAACTTGAACTCTGAAGTCAGCTCAAATTTTCACAAGCTATGGACACTTGAGTTACTAGTCACTTAGCTTCTGTTAGCCTCAGATTCCTGTATTGTAAAATGGGAACAGTGATATTACCGATTAAAAATGAGGTGATCCACATAGCTTTAATGACCCGTGAAAAATCTGTGAATTTCAGAGACTATCAAGAGGAGATATTTTAAAGCCATGGCACATCCTAGACCTGACAAATCATGCTCCATATCGGGGTTACCTAGTGACCCACATTAATGCTGGCCTCAAAAATACTATCCGATTCACCCTGATTTACACAATGATTACATTGGAGATGATCAACATATATTTAGTACTTACTGTTCCTCTCAAATAGATTCTGACTCATGACAGCCTCATGTATGTCATAGTACAACTGTGTTCCATGGAGTTTCACTGCAGAGTTTTTGGAAGTAGACCACCAGGTCTATCTTCTCTGATGAACTTAAACCGCCAGCTAACATTTCAGTTAATGGTCTGACAGTGTCCACCATTGGTGATGTCCAGTGATGAGAGATGTTGGTACTTCTCACTGTTATCGAGCTGATTCCAGTCCATGTTGACCTCTGGGACAGAGTGGAACTGCTCGATCGAGTTTCTGAGGCCATAGTATCTCATCTGTCCCCCTTGGAGTCACTAGTGAGTTTAGACCACCAGCTTTGTGGCCAACAGCCCCACACTTAGCCTGTGCACTGCCAGGGCTTCTTACCTGCAGATATGAGAAGGAATAGTCCAAGAACCAGGTAATTGATGGGATTAATACTTTGGGGTTCTGCTTCTCCCATCCTGTTTAAGTGACATTTACAAATTAGAAGCACCTGGAATCATTTGCTTGTAAACATTTTTTTCTGTCATTTTAGAGCTGACTTTTCCTTAGAAAAATAAAAATGAGTCCTTCGAGATTCAAGAGCTTTTTCTCATCGGTGTCCAAGTTGCTGTGGGGTATGATCTCTTTCTGCCTGACAGAAACCCGGACAGAATGGGCCATGTCTCATTCTGGTGAGTGATGAGCTCATCACCCTCAGTGTCCTCCAGATCCACTCACAGGTGCTTGGGTATGCCACCGACAAATAAAGCCCGTGACTTGCTACAGGGTCCTTTGCTCTCACTGACGTCCTTCTTGGGTCCACTAACTGTGAGCTTAGCCACCTTGGCTTCAACCAAAGTGCAAATCAAAGCCCCAGTACCCAGATGTGGTCTTCACCAACCAGATTTCTATAGTCTTTGGTCTACTGTCATTGAAGTGCTTATCCATGTGTCTCCTGTGTTGACAGCATTGTGCCCTTGATCTAGAATGACTTTATTGTTAACCCAGAAGAACAGCTTCCATTCCCTCCTGGTCTTTGTTTGCTTGAATTTATACCCCCTGAGTCAGCTTTGTTCTCCATGTACATAGTGCAGTTGACTGAATATTCTTGGCTTCCCTTGGGCACGCTAGCTAGTTCTTATCCTGAGCTGTTCTTCACTTGTAGACATAGCCTTTGGTTGAAGGTGAAATGGGAGACATGAATATAACAGGAGGTTTTGACAACATCAAGGGAAAATGTCATTGTATTTTAATTACACTTTTCTCCGAACTTTTTGAAGCCCTGTTGTAGAACAACAGGAGCAGTGGTTATGCATTGAGCTGCTAACCCCCAAAGTCAGCAGTTTGACACCTCCCATTGCTCTGTGGGAGGAAGGCAAGATTCACTACTCCTGTGAGGAGCTCTGATCTCAGAAACCTACAAGGTCATTTCTCTCCTATCTGGTAGGCTTGCTGTGAGTTAGAATCAATTCAGTGGCCATGAGTGAGTGTTTAATGGTAGCCAAGGTGATGAGCAGCTTTCTCCAGGTCTCAGGAGCTTTGTGTAGACATGCTGGTGCCAAGCTCTGCCTCTGTTCTTGTTCAGGTGAAACAGTCTACTGTGCAAGTGAAACAGTCTACTGAATAAACCAGAGGTACCTCAAAGAAACCACATCCGGTTGCTGGTCTGGGTTCTAGTTGGTCTATGGTGTTTTGTCCCACCTCTCCTTACAGATAATCCAAGATTTTGACCTTCAGTGTTCTTTGACCTTCAGTGCAGTAGGCACAAAGAACTGCCTATCAAAAATTGCTTCTAATCACTGTAGACAGTTCAAGTGTCTGTAAGGCCCCAGTGTTTCCGTTTAACATTACCCTTGTGTGCCCTGTGTAAATAGGTGCATTTGAAATTAAGCCTGCCATAAAAGAGAGACATGCAATGGAGAGAAAGGGCAGGAAGAGTTCTACGAAAAACTTAAATGGCCAAATGCCAGTTCCTGATTCTACACTCATCCTCCTGGGTAACCCCACGGCATCAACTCTCATTCATTTCCTTCCACCCTAAGCCCAGAAGCCCATGTTAGCAGGGACTGCAGGCTGGATATTATCTGAACCCTCCGTGAATCACCGCTGACAGTGCTGCTATTTCTAAGCCACTCTTTGAACAAAATATAAGTGCTGTGTCTTTTCAACCTGTTCTTCAACAGCAGAAGCAGCAGGATCCCCGCACTGTATAATAACTGTCAGAAACAATTTCTGCTCTGTAAGTGAGGTGAAGCAAAATGTCAAAATATTTGAATACATTTCATTGAGGATATCTTCTTTTAAATTAGTGAAGGCTAGAGAAGAAGAATCCCATTCTCTCACATAATAAATATGCATGGAACCAAGGAACCACGTGCATTCTAATAAAGCAGAGGCCTGACTTGTTAATGCATTATAGGTCCACAACAATAAAACACAATAATTACTAGTTAAAGAGATGCCACTGTTGGCCTTTCACCAACATCCATGAACATATAATTCATAATAAATTTAGTAAGGCTGAAGTCAGCCTGTTAATTAACCTATTTTCTGCATTGACTGGGGTGGAAGAAGCAATCACATAATCCAACGAGTCGCCCTCCCCAACGTGCAGATCTCATTGTTGATTGGATTTTGCAGTTTGGATTCCTGAGGTTTCACCTCATATCTTTCTTTGCCTTAATACAGGTGGGAAAGTTTGGGGCGAAATGGTAAGGGAATCCTTTCTATGCAGTTATTTAAAGAAAAGGAAGTTCAGGATGTTCTATACACTGGCCAAGGGAAGAGAATTTTTAAGTCAACACCTTGGCCAAGCTTGGAATGAGCTGAGGAGTGGAGTGAAGAGACCTAATAGCTGAGTCAAGATGATGGACAGAGAACATGGGCCCTTATTCCCTTTTTGTTCAACATCTATTAAAATGGCAGAAAATCGATTGTGTTAAAGAATAAAAATATCACTGCCCTCGTAAACAGGAAAGGAGATACAGAAAGGAGAAAGAGTAGGGTTGGTAAGAGCAGAGGGTACTGCAGTCTAAAGTTAACCAAGAAGAAAGCAACTCTGAATGAATTTATCCAAGGATCTGCTCTTACCAGCCTGTGAAGAGATAGGAAGAGGAGGAAGAGGTGCTGGTACAAAACTCTGCATAAGAAAAATGTATCTTCAGATCATCTAGGCTAGTGGTTCTCAACCTGTGGGTCGTGACCCCTTTGGGAGTCGAATGACCCTTTCCCAGGGTTACCTGATACATCCTGCCTATCAGATATCTTCATTATGACACAGTTCCAGTTATGAAGGAGCAAGAATAATTTTGTGGCCGGGGGTTCCCACAACATGAGGAGCTGCATTAGAGGATGGCAGCATGAGGCAGGATGAGAACCACTGCCAGGCCAACCTTCCCAATCCTGACTGTCACATTGAGCAACAGGAGGCAGAGCTATGGGCCCCCAGCCAAGAGTTAGGTGCTGTGTGCTTAGGGACATGATGTTGCTGCCTAAGGACGCCTCGAAGGTGAGTGTAGGCCCTGAGGGAACACTAAATCTCTGTGTTAGTATCTTCTGGGGAAACACTCTGTCTGGCCCAGAATATTCCAATTCTGCAAGCGTTTTAAGTGCCTCTCCAGTTCAGAGCTAAACTTGTAAGTTTCCGCTTCCTTAAAAATCCAATGAGGCTGGGGACCCCTCCCAAAGTGTCCATTGGGGTGGAGGAGGGGGATCGGGGTGCTGAAAGGAGAGACTTTATGCTCCCGGCCTTGTCTGACCCTGTGCAGTTGCTTCCGCCACAGTATAAATCTTGACCAGACTGGGGCTGATGTTGACTTGCTGTGTAGCTCAGGAGACAGCCTTCAGGAACCTGATTCCCTCACCTGGGGAAGTACTTCATTGTGCCTCCTCTGGCAAGGCCCACTTACAGCTTCTGAGATTGCGTGTCTACACTTCCCCTGGGGGTGGGCTACTTGTCCTGCAGACTCATTTCTGTGGTGTCATCCAGCACAAGACTCCCTGTCTGGACAAATTCAAAAGCTGTCCCTGGCCAGGCCCCCACACTAGCTTACTTCAGGAGAGTTGAGGTTTTTCCAAAGAGCAAATATTAAATAAGATGCAGAATACAGTCTCTTTATTCTGAATCACCTCAACATATTTGGAGACAATTTCTTGCATACCCTCTCCCTTACTTTTCCTGCTGCAAAAAATTCCCTCGAAGATGTAAACTACGTATATTGCTCTCCCCTTCCGTTTCAAACAGTATGCTCCCCTGCCTCTCTTCAGCCCTCACCATGTAACTTGAGGATGTGGGGCTGGGTCTTCAGTCAGATTTTCCAGGTATCATCACATAGCATCTGGTAGCCTAGTGTGGTGGATGGCACTTGAGAATGGGCTTGTTGGAATTTAGAATTCAAAGAATGACTGTCTCCACCCCCGCCCTCCCCTCCCCCCAGTTCTCCAGCTGGGAATGATTTCCACAGGAGTATCCCCCACAAATTTGACATTTTTACTCACAGCTACATAGTTCTAAAAATAACTTCATCACCTTCAAAGTACTTGCCATTAAATTTAATAGATTTGTCAAATCTGTGATTCCATCCTTGGAAACATTTTTCAAACCCCTCTGTTCGGATGACAGACAGCAACTCCTTCTTTTTCTTCATCTGTGTTGTCAAATTGCTGTCCTTTCATGTTTCCCTTCATTCATGGAATCAAAAAGAAGTTGCACAAAGTGAGGTCAGGTGAGTCAGGTGTGGGGTGTAAGAGAGGCATGCTGTCTCTTGCCTAAAACTGGTACACTGATATGGCTGCAAGTGCAGTGTATTATTGTGGTGGCCAAACCAGTCCTCTGCTGCAAATCAGGCTTTTTGTGTTGCACACTTTTACACAATCTTTCCAGAACCTCTAAGTAGAAAGCTTGATTAACAGTCTGACCTGGTGGAACGAATTCCAAATGCACTAGCTCCCTTACATGAAGAAAACCAAATGAGCATCCTCTTGATCTTTGATTTCACTTGACTGCCTTTTGGGGATGAAGTGGCGATGGTGTCTTCCACTGACTTGGTTGATATTTGGTTTTAGGGTCATAAGAATAGCACCAAGTCTCCTCACCAGTATGACCGTGGAGAAAAACTCTGAGTTGCTTCGTAGCTGTTGTTTTAAAGCATGGCATATTTCTACTCAAAGTTCTTTTTCCTGATCACTCAGAACCTGAAGCATGCATTTCACAACAACCCTTCTCATTCCAAAATCTTCCATTAAAATTCAATGAACTGAGAACCAAGATAGTCCAAATAACTTCCCTATGTCTTCGAGGGTACCTCTCTGGTCTTCCATCACAAGGTCACAATTTTTGCTAACCTTTCCATCCTTTCGGGAAGTTGACAGGTGTCCAGAATAAGGTTTGTCATGAAACAACATTTCACCTTTTCTGAAATGGGCAAACCACTTGTGCACGTGAGTCTTTCCCATAGCACTGCTCTTGCACGCTGTGTTCAACATCGCAACATTTTCTGTGCTGTTTTTCCCGAGCAGGAAACACAATTTCACAGCCATGCACTGCTCCCTTAAATTGGCCATCACAAAAAAGTGAGGTTAGAGTGAAATGGCTTTTACGCAGAGCAACTTCATTGTGACCAGAGAGAACCTTCTCAGGTGACACGCCACTGAGTGCCCTAACTCAGAGTGAGGTGATTGATGCTTGCCCAGTGGGAAAAAAATATAATTAGAAAGCTCCACCCAGCAGAGCTTTTTCTCAGTGTTTTGGGGGGTGAAGGTGGGGGACAGGATCCCCTTGTATACATCCTCTGTTGAAGAATATGACAACGATCTTGCTGGAAACCTGAACAGGGACCTTCACTGAATTGTTTACATCTCTTCTCCAAGGAAGCGTTATGAAAAGAATTTAGTGAATGACCCATTAGGAAAGCAAGTTGAGGAAAAGGATGAGTACCGGACATCGTAAGTGTTATGTTCCGAAATGGCATCGACAAGAGTCTGTGGTTAGCAAGAGCCCTGGGTGGTCTGCCAGGCGTGGAGTAACTCTTCTTTGAGGCAGCTTTCTCTTTGTCCTCAAAGCAATGTGGGGTGGAACGATGGAGATGCCTACCATCAACTCCAGCGCACTGGACACTGTCTGGCAGTGGAAGGCCTGCTTGCTCAGAACAGGAGAAGCAGAATGGGAAGAGACTTAGGAACAAACTCAGAGAGGGGATGATGAAGTCAACCCACCTTTGAAAACTGCCTCCTGTCCTACCTACTGTCATTGGGTTATGGGAGACTTTTCCAGAACCTCTACAGTAAAATCATTTTCCTCATTTTGCTTTTGTTAAAATGGATGTCTGGACTACCAGAAGTCCTGGTGACTAAGCAGTTGGCTGCTAACCAAAAGGTTTGTGGTTCAAACCCACCAGAGGCTCTGTAAGAGAAACGACCTGGCCATCTGCTTCCCTGAACATGACAGTGTAGGGAACCAGGAAGAGTTGTTCTGCTCAGTTACCTGGTGTTACAATGCGTCGGAATTGATGCAGTAGTGTCTAATAATAATAATAACAATGTATGCCTGAGCTTTTAACCTTCTCCAGTGAGTAAAAATGGTTTTGGGGGAAGGGATAGAAAGCATTGTATGTATTACACTGGTTTGTGGTCCTTCCAAGTTCCAGCCTCCACCCCCCTCCCCAAGAGTTTATTCAATTCCTTTCATTAAGGATACATTTAATTTAACTATTAACTACAATACAATTTGTCTCAAGGGAAGTAAAGAGAAAGGGAAAGCAAGATTGAGAAAACAGGGACCCTAACCTCACGAGTCATGGACACTTTCACCTCAATTGCCCCTGAGTTTTAAAAATAAAAGGAAAGAGAAAAGAAAAGTAACTTTCTTCTTGAAAGTTACTAAGATTCTGTCATCCTATGTTAGAGTGAAAATAAAGTTCTGTGAATGCAGACCATTCTTAGAGCATCAAGGAGTGATCCACATTCTTCTTATTACAGAGAGAGAGAGAGAGAGAGAGAGAGAATATAAATGATTGTATGTTGAATAGTAATCTTGCGTATGTTCAAGTTGCCCCAGAATAGGTCTCTATTTCTCTGCTTTGCATCTTATGATACAAGAGCAAGCTGATATGAGAAGAAATAAAATCTGGCTATAAAAATCATGATCAATCACTTAACTGTTTTATAGCCTTTTAAAAAATTTGAAAATAATATTCTCATTCCCAATACTAATAAAGCTTTTAAAAAGGGATTTATTTCTCCCTGTGCTACCAGTATTTTTCCACGTCACACTCCTCTGAATTCTGAAGGAAAAAAAGTGTCTACAAATGCTAGAAGTGTGTGCTAGTGTGTACTTGATGTAAGCTTAAAAAGACCTTGATAAGACCAAACCAAACATCTATTTATGAAAGAAGACAAAAGAGCGTGCAATTAAGAAACTCTCCTCTGTGCCTTCCCATGTGGCCCATGAAAATCATCTGAAATCAGACCAATTAATGAAAGCCATTCTTCTGCCTCATTAAGAGTTTCTACCACTTGGAAGAATATGTGGTCCTGCTCACTTTGGCATACTTTTAATCATTTTACTGTTGTGCAATTAAAAGAGTGACCCTCTCACTCACTTCAACAACCGTAGATCCTCTTTGGTGATACAAATGAGGCTCTCCTTGGAGCTGTACACATGTCTGGGCCATTTTAATTCCCAAGTATTACGTGACCTTTTGGCTAATTGGCTAAGAGGCCCTTTTCCTCTCCATTCACCTCTTGTTGAATTACCTTGTATTTGGAAAGCCGTGTAAGTGACCCTTCAAGCTGCCTTGCTCACTCCTTTTGAAAGTAATGATACATTTTTACTCGAAAGAAGCCTGGAATATGAGCTGTTTTGAATTTTGTGGGAGACGCAGGAGTAGCCTTAAAATTGAGATCTCTCAATTCATTGGATCACCCTCTTTATTCAACATTGAAATGTCTAAATTTACTTTAGAGCATCTGCTTCAACATAGAGTTAAGTCTCTGTCCTGTGTACACTTTATTTTATTTTTAAAATCATTTTATCTGGGGGGGAGGGCTCATACGATGCTTATCACAATCCATACATTCATCTATCTTGTCAAGCACATTTGTAAATTAGTTGCCGTCATCATTCTTGAAGCATTTGCTTTCTACTTGAGCCCTTGATATCGGCTCCTCATTTTCCCCCTCCCTCCCCGCTCCCTTTTCCCTCATGAAGCCTTGATAATTTATTATTTTGTTTTCTCTTACACTGTCCAATGTCTCCCTTCACCCACTTTTCTGTTGTCCACCCCCTAAAGAGGAGGTTATATGTAGATCCTTATAATTGCTTCCCCCTTTTTACCCCACCTTTGCTCTACCCTTCTGTTATCACCACTCTCACCACTGTTTCTGAGGGTTTCATCTGTCCTAGATTCCCTGTCCCTAGATTTCCAGTTCCTGTCTGTATGAGTGTACATTCTCTGGTCCAGCTGGATTTGTAAGGAAGAATTGGGATCATGATAGTAGGGGGGTGGGGGGAAAAGCATTGAAGAACTGGAAAAAAGTTTTATGCTTCATTGTTGCTACACTGCACACTGACTGGCTTGTCTCCTCCCCACAACCCTTCTTCAAGTGCATGTTCAGTTGCCCACAGATGGGCCTTGGGTCCCCAATCGGCACTCCTCCTTGTTTACAATGATATGATTTTTTTGGTTCCTTGATGACTGATCCCTGACCCCTTTGTTACCTCATGACCACACAGGCTGATGTGCTTCTTCCATGTGGACTTTGTTGTTTTTCAGCTAGATGGCCACTTGTTTACATTCAAGCCTTTAAGACCCCAGATACAATGTCTTTAAATAGCCAGACACCATCAGTTTTCTCCACCACATTTGCTTATGCACCCATCTGTCTTCTGCGATGATATCGGGAAGGTGAGCACACCACGATATGATTTTTTGTTCTTTGATGCCTGTTACCTGATCCCTTCAATGCCTCACGGTCACACAGGCTGGCGTGCTTCTGCCATGGGGGCTTGGTTGCTTTTCAGCTAGATGGTTGCTTGTTTACCTTCAAGCCTTTAAGATCCCAGATGATCTATCTTTTGATCGCTGGGCACTCTGCTTTCTTCACCACATTTGCTCATCTGCATGCACTTTATCGAATTCCAAAGCCAAACAACAACAACAACAAAACTTTTTGCCATTGAGTCTGTCTAAGTCTGTAGAGCAGTGTGGAACGGCCCCTGTGGGTTTCCCAGTCAGTCGGTAGCTCTTTGTGAGGCCAGACGGCCCCATCTTTCTCCCATAGAGCTGTGAGTGGTTTGGGACTGCTGAGCTTGCAGGGAGCAGCCCGGTATGTAAGCACGATGCCACCAGGGCCTCAGTACTAGGGAACATTACGGCTTCTATTGTTTGGGGTAACATAAATGCCATAGATATTTATTTACAGATCAGTAAGAAATGTTGCTCACTTACAGCAGACAAAACAGAGGAAAATAAATGGAGAGAGTGATTCAATAACAGAATCGATAAGAACACGTAGGGTCTTTCATTAACATTTCAGATTAATGGTGGCAGTTATTGTTGATCACCCAGCCTATCAATGGGCATTGTTTTTGTTCACTGTAAGGCTGTGTTCTAAAAAATGAGACAAGATAAGAATGAAGATCACAGCTCCCAGTCTTCTGACTAAAAAGGGTCTATTTTGGACATGAGTGACAGAGAAGGCCCAACTATGAGGAGGATTTACTGACTGGACAGCACTTACAGGCCAAAGGTTTCCTTTCGTTCTCACTTGGTCTCTGCTCTCTATTAACTGACCTTGCATCAACCCTCTGGCAAGAAGATTGGAGAATATATTTGAACCATGCCTTCCTAGACCCGTAGTAGTTGGGCTATAACAGTGGTTCTCAACATTCTTAAGGTTGCAACCCTCGAATACAGTTCCTATGTTATGGTGACCCCAAACCATAAAATTATTTTTGTTGCTACTTCATAGCTGTGATTTTGCTACTGCTATGACTTGGATGACCCCTGTGAGAAGGTCATTTGACCCCCAAAGAGGTTGCCACCCACAGATTGGGAACCACTGGTTTATAGTCAGGCTTTCTGGGCCTAACTTGACCTGTAGCTCTGCAGAGTTAACACTATGCCTGTTCTGGCCTATGGTCCCTTCTAGTTCTGCTTAGATCGAATCCTGGCTTATAAGCTATGAACTCTTTTAACCTATTGTTTCCTAGACACCAACGTGACTTTCTGTGATCGACGAACACATGATTGCTCTATTCTTGAAGGATTAGAGTTTCTTGATTCTGGCAGCATAATTGAGCACCAGAGAGAACTTTAAAATATTGTGTCCCAGGCCTCACCCCATACCATGTAAGTTAGAATACCAACAGAGATGGCCCAACATGGATATTCTTAAAGGATCCCCCAGATGATGCTGATATACTGCTTTAGTCAGTACTGTAATGACAAATATTTAATAGGAAGTCCTGAATTTTAGTATTTTCCTACCTGTATGGTGTAAATACTCTTGTAATGGTGTGTTTAAGATACAAACATTACATCACGGAAAGTGTAGGTGGAAGAGATGCACAGAAGTGGCTGTGATGAATCGTCTGCAGCTCCCACTCCCTGAGGTCAAATCAGGCTTGGATGATAGAGACTATTCTGCAGCACTTAACTCTATTAACCATTCCCGCTGGCCTGAAATCAGATCCTCCTTGGTTTTTGTGATACCACATTTTTCTGCCCTCCTGTCTTCTTAGATGCACATTCTCCAACCCCCATTTCCAGACCTACCTTATCTGAGCTTTGTGTGATCACACCTCAGTACTTGTTCCTAAACTCTCCTTTCCTTTCACTAAATTCTCTGTTCGCATGATCTCACTCACTTCCTCGAGCCCTTATATGGTCGGTGTTGTTAGGTGACTTTGAATTGGCTCTGAGGCAGAGGAAACCTATGTACAACAGAATGAAACTGTCTGGTCCTGCTCCCCCCACACTATCTGCCACCCCCCCCCACAGATGTTAGGTTTCAGTCCATTGTTGCAAACTCTATTCCATCTTGTGGAGAATCTTCCTCTTTTTCCCTGTCCCTCTGCTTTACAGACGTCCCTGATGTCCTTCTCTAGATACCGGTCTTTTCTGCTAATATATTCAAAGTACATGAGACAAAGTCTCATAATGCTTGCATCTAAGGACCATTTTTGCTACACTTCCTCCAAGACAGATTTGTTTGCTCTTCTGGCAGTCTATAGTATATGCAATATTCCTCACCAACACCACCAATCAAATACTACATATATTCGCTGACCTGAATATCAGCTGAGTCCCCTAATGTTATCACAAAAACTGCATCAAAAATGTGCTCAAAACTTGGCCTATACTCAAGTATATACAGTCCATCAGTTTGTCTTATGTTTTCTGTATTCATTGCCCATCCTTGGGACACACATGAGGTAATTAAACACACCATGACTTGGATCAGGGCACTTTAGTCTTCAAGGTGATGTGTGTGCACTTTAAAGAAGTATTATACATTTGCATATTGACCCAATGCAAGTCTTTTAATTTATTGAGTGCTGCTTCCTTGAGTGTTGATTGTGGACTCAAAAAGAAATTCTCGATAATGCTCATCTCTTATCCATTTATTGTGATGTTGCTCATTGGACCAGTTATGAGACTTATTTGCCTTGACGTGTAATCCATGATAAAGGCTGTGTTCTCTGGTCTTCATCAGTGTGAGCATCAAGTTCTCTGCCCTTTCAGCAAGCAAGGGTGTGTCATCTGCCTAGTGCAGGTTGCGAATGACCTTTCTTCCAGGCCTGATGCCATGTTCTGCTCCTGTTGCTAGGTATATATTTCTATGGTAGTATGACTGTTGATCAATACCTTTGAACTGTGTGCTGGAGAGAAACGTCGAAGATACCATAACTGCTAAAAGGACATTCAAATCTGTCTTGGAAGAAGTGCAGCCAGAGTGCTCCTGAGAGGCAAGGGTGGCCAGGCTTTATCTTAGATAGTTTGGACATATTGTCCGGAGAGACCATCTGCTGGAGAAGGACATCATGCTAAGCAAAGCAGAGGGGCACTGAGAAAGAGAAAAGCCCTTGATGAGATGAACTGACACAGAGGCTGCAACAATGGCTCAGGTGTAGGAACAGTTATGAAGATGGCACAAGAAGATGGCCATCTGTGTGTATGGATTCCAATCGACTTGATGGCACCTAACCACCACCACCACCACCACCACCACCACCACCACCACCACTACAACAATTATGCTTTCAGCATTGGTTCCTCTCTTGCAGAGCCCAATATCTCAACTGCTTCCTCCAGTCTCCATAGGTGCCTCAAATCCAACTTCATAAAGATGAAGTACTTAAGATTCTTCCTGGCTCTTTCTATAGCATTCCAGACCTCAGTGAATAGCGCCACTCATACTAGGGGACAATCCAGAATCTAGGGAGTCACTTTAGATACCTTCTCATCCTTACACTGTGTCATAAAACAATCAGCTAACCTTGACCAACTTTATCTTTTAAATACTTCTTCAAAGCATCTATTTATCCCCCTTATTATTGGTGAAGGAGAGCCTCAAGGAGAGAGAAACTAACCACCCAGAGAGGCCCATTTGAACTAAAACTGGAAATATGAGTAGAGAGTTGGTGAAGAAGAGGAGTGTGGTATGGCAAAAGAAAAAACCCAACATTCTTATCCTTAACCATGACAGACTTGGTGATGCCTTTATTGACTACTCTGTCTATTAGACATCTGAAGTTTAGTAGAGGTCAATCAAAATCGTGATTATACCCATCTCTCTCGCCCAAGAAATGGCCCAACTGCCTATTCTAAGCCTTCAGTATGGGTTAGAACTCAATGGAAAGAAAACCAGTTACTGTTCTTGAGAGGTTTATCTGTCCTAGATCCTCTGTGTTGAGACGCCTTATTTGTATCAGTGTATATGCTCTGGTTTCACTGGATTTGTAAGGTAGAACTGGGGTCATAATAGTGTGTACGTACTGGGGGGAGCATTAAAGAGGAATATTGTGTGTTCTGTTGGTGCTATACTACACCCTAGATGACTCGTTCCTTTCATTTTACCCTTCTGTGAAGAAATATCCAATTGTCTACAGATCGGCTTTAGGTCTCCTCACCAACTCCCATTATTTGCATCAATATATTTGTTGATTTGGGGTCTTCTGAGTGCCTGATACCTGATCCTGTCAACACTTCATAATCACAAAGGCTGGTGTGCTTCCTCCATTTGGGATTGTTGCTTTTCTGCTAGATGGCTGCTTGCTTCACTTCAAGTCTTTAAGACCCCAGATGCTATATATTTTAATAGCTGGGTATCATCAGTTTTCTTCACCACATTTGCTTATGTATCCATTTTGATTTCAGCGATTGTGTCAGGAAAGTGGGCTTCACAGAATTCCAGGTTATTAGAACAAATTGTTCTTGCATTGAGGAAGTACTTGAGTAGAGACCCAATGCCTGTCTGCTACCTTAATATTTAACATTTAAATATGTGTACATAGACCTATATCCCTATTAATATATTTACAGCTGTGCATACCTCTATAAATGTCTTTTGCCTCCTAGTTCTTTACTCTATTTTTTTTTTTTACTTTCTTCTTGTCCCACTATAATGGGAGTAGTGATACCATGAGGATAGGAAAATAGTGGGTGGGGGGAGGGGGAGAAACAGGTAGCTGACTCTTATGGCTGACATACAACAGATATGTGGACTAAGGGTGCAATATATGAGGATAATAATAATTTACCATTTATTGGGGGGAGGGATCCATGAGGGTAGGAGGGGAAGGTAGGAGGGGAAAACAGAGGACTCAAGCAGCAAGAAAATGTTTTGGAAATGCTGATGGCAATACATTTGCAGATGTATTTGATACAATTGATGTATGGACTATTATATGAGCTGTAAGAGCCCCCAATAAAATGATTTATTAATAATAAAGTCGCATGAAAAAACAACTCAAATCCTCACAACTAGACCCATAGATAGCATCATAATAAACAGAGAAAAGATTGAAGTTGTCAAGGATTTTATCTTACTTCGATCCACCATCAATGTTCATTGAAGCAACAGTTAAGAAAGCAAAGCACACATTGCTTTGGATAAATTTGATGCACTTGACCCAAGTCATGGCATTTCCAGTTCTCTCATATGCATGTAAAAGTCAGACAATTAATAAAGAAGAATGGAGAAGAATAGAGGCATTTGAATTATGGCGTCAGTGAAGAATGTTGACGTGGGCTGCCAAAGAACACACCAAAATCTGTTTCGGGAGAAGTACCGCCAGAATGCCCCTTAGGACAGGGAAACTTTTTCTCACATACTTTGGACATGTCAAGAGAGACCAGTCCCTGGAAAAAGACTTCATGCTTGGTAAAATAGAGGGGTGGTGCAAAAGAGAGAGGTTCTCAATGAGATGGAGTGACACACTAGGCTCAAACACAGAGACAATTATGAGAATGGTGCATAGTGGTTAATGTTTCACTCTGTTGTATATGGGGTAGCTATAGGTGGAAACTGACTCAGGCCCTAACTACAGCAAAAACAACCAATTTTAACCCCCTAATCAAATCTACTGCCATTAAGTCAATTCTGACACCAGTTGCTAAATGCAAATATCTTGGCATCATCCTTTATCCTTCACTTTTCCTACATCTAGTTCCTCAGTACATTTGGTCTGGTCCATTTTAAAATGGGTCATCAGTCTACCCATTCCTTCCTATCTCCACTGTTACTACCTTTGTCCAAGCTGTTTACAAATCTTACTTGGATCATAGCCATATCCTCCTATATAGCTTCCCTCAAATTCTTTTTGAACATTTCGGTGAAAATGATTTTTATGAAAAAATAGATCACTTAATTTATCAAGGAGTTATGAGGGTGGAGGGTGTACAAAGAGGAGCTGATACCAAGGACTCAAATAAAATGTAAATGTTTAAAAAATAATGATGGCAACATGTGTACAAATATGTTTGATACAATTGATGTCTGGATTGTTATAAGAGCTGTAAGAGCCTCCAGTAAAATGATCTTTTAAAAATAGAAAGGATCATCATTCCTTGCCTAGGTCTTCCAGTTGATTTCCATTATATGCAGAATAAATTTCAACTCCTCGCCTTGGCCTGTCTCAGCCTGACTTCTACCCTGACTATGTCTCCCACTTTGCCCAGCATGAACCTCACTCCATAGCTCCACCTGCACTGCTCTTCCTTCTGTTCCACAAACGACAAAGCTTGCTCAATAATCCCCTTAGCAGTTCCCCTCCTTAAGAGTCCCCTCTTCTCAAGTCAGAGGAACCTTTCTAGCTGTTATCTCCTGGAGTGCTCGGATGCCAAGTCTTCCTTTTTGTTCATCTAGATTAAATTAGCCATCTGTCCATCGTGCACTGCTTTATCTGCAAATTTCCTCGTCTTGAGGTGCCATGATAATGTGGTGGGTTAAGCATTGGGCTGTGAAGTGCGGTGCTTGTGGTTCAAACCCACCAGCTGCTCCTGGAGAGAACGATATGGCTGTCTGCTCCCATGAAGATGTACAGTCTTGGAAAGACCATAGATAGAGTTGCTCTGAGTCAGTATTGACTTGGTTTGATTTCTCTGCTCCCCACCCTCTCTACTTTATCTTCCATCCCAACTAGAATATAGACTTCCATGAGTACAAAGAACTGATATGTCTTATTCATTTCTATTTCACTAGCATCTAAAATCATGCGAGGTGTGTAGTAGGCACTCAAATACTCGCAATTGGCAAATGTTTAGTGCTGACAGAGACTAATATTCCCTGAACAAGGAGAAAGAAGCTATTCAACCCACATCCCTGTGTCTTGTTCAAATGGCTTCTTTGACCTCAGACAATCAATTATATCCATTCTTTATCTGGCTCCTTACTCTGCGAGCAGGAACATTTCATTTATAGTCGCCAAAAGAAGGAAATAAAAAACGTATGAGAGCATGACGTATTTTTACAGCATAAATATATATTTAATAAAGACGGGCCAGAGACAAGAGCTATTAAAGCACAATTAGTTACGTCCTTTCTCTCTAGTTGCTGAGCATCCCATACACAAAAAGAGTGAGGAAGAAACTGAAGAGGAAAGGAGGTTAGCAGGATTTGCCTTACAGATGGAGAGGATTACTCACTGAGGAGACACTCACTGAAAAATGCCAGGCTGGTGGGCTGGGGGGAGTCGGAAAGAAAGCAAAGAAAAATTAGAGCTAGGAATATTGCTTTGGCTAAATGAGAGAGTGGGCTTTGGAGAACTCAAAGTAAGGGAAGAGTGTCAGAATTGCTTCTGGTACCCAGTGGCTGTATATGTGGAAGCAAGGGAAAGGATTTCCTAGGGAAGGGATACCAGATAAAATTTGCTGTGGTTTATGAACACTTTAATGTCATCAAGAGATATTGTAAAGACTTAATTTAGGGCTGAGCCCCGGTGGCGTAGTGGTTGTGCGCGGGACTGCGGCCCACTGGGACGGAGGTTCAATTCCAGCAGTGGGGCTGGGCCTCCTACTCCTACCACCGGAGAGCAGTGATGCCCCCCCCCAAAAAAAAGACTTAATTTATTATTTAACTACATTTTTGCTTTCAGATCAAAAAAATTTTTTTAATTATGTTATTGGGGGCTCTTACAGCTCTTATAGCAATCTATACATCAATTGTTTCAAGCATATATGTTGCCATCATCATTGTCAAAACATTCTTTCTGCTCTAACCCTTGATATCAACTCCTCTTTTTTACCCTCCTTCTCCCACCCTCCCACCCCTTGAACCCTTGATCAGTTAGAAATTATTATTTTCATATCTCATACCCACCACTGTATCCCTTCATCCAATTTCTGCTGTTCTTCCCCTTTTGGGGGATTACATCTATCATTGCAATCAGTCCCTCCCCCTTTTTTTTTGGGGGGGGGCGTCATTGCCCTCCAGTGGTGGGAGAAGGAGGCCCAGCCTTGCTGCTGGATTTGAACCTCCAACCCAGTGGGCCACAGTCCCACACACAACCACTACGCCACCAGGGCTCAGCCCTCAGTTCCCCCTTTTATTCCCTTTCACCCCACACCTTTCTCCTACTCTCTTGGTTTCACTACTCCCATTTCTGTTCTTAAGGGGTTTATCTGTCCTGGATTCCATGAGTGGAGCACTCTTGTCTATACCAATGCTCATGTTCTGGTCTAGCTGGATTTGTAAAATAGGGGTCATGATATTGGGGATGAAGAATTTACAAAAAACCAGAAGAATAGCTTGTGTTTCATTTATGCCATACTGCACCCTGTCTGACTTGTCCCTTCCTTGTGACCCTTGTGTGAGAGGATGTCCAATTGCCTGCAGGTGGGTTTTTGAGTATTTGCTCCAATCTCCCTCATTCTCAACAACGTGATTGTTTTGGGTCTTCTGATACCTGTTGCCTGCTCCCATCGACACCTCGTGATCATGCAGTCTGCTGTGCTTCTTCCATGTGGGCTTTGTTGCTTCTCAGCTAGACGGCTACTTGTTTATCTTCAAGTCTTTAAAACTCCAAACACTATATCTTTTGATAGCCAGGCACCATCAGCTTTCTTCTCCATATTAGCTTATCTGCTTACTGCAAACACACAGCCTCGGATCTGTGACTAGCCTCAAGGAGAGAGCGAACAGACTTGGTATTGTAAGACCCAAATACAACCATCTTCCACATTCCACATCTCACAGCCTTCAATGAGAAAGTCTGTAGCAGATGATGTAGAACACATTCTGGAAGAATTGTGAAGGTAAATACCAAGAACTTCAAGGTGGAGGTACAGGGCCAGTAGTTTTCCAAAACCCAAACCAAACCCACTGCCACAGAATTGATTGTGGATCAAAGTGATTCCGGAGCTATCAATCTTGATAGGAGCAGATAGCTGCACTTCCTCAGAGAATGGCTTAGGGTTCGCCATCCAAGGCTGACTTGACAGTGCCACCAGGGGTCCTAGTGTTGTTGTTGCTAGGTCCCATCAAGTCTGTTTCAACCCAGGTGACCATCTATCTGCACAGAGACGCAAACTACTGCCCTGGTCTGTGCCATGCTCACCATTGTCCTTATGCTGGAGTTCATGCTTGCAGCCATCGTGTCCATCCATCTCTTTGAGGACTTCTCTCTGCTTTACTGCCCCTCTACTTTACCACACATGATGTTCTTCTCTAGGAATGGTTTCTCCCAACAACCTCTGCAAAATATGGAAAGATGAAGTCCTCAGGAGTCTATAAAAAATTAGTAATTGGCTAAGGTCACACAGTGAAGCCAATTAGGATGGAGCTCTACTTGGCTCTAGCCCCTTCCTACAGCCCATGAAGGAAAGGAGCCTTTAACTTGGCATGGAGAGCTGAGCGATAGCTCTAGATTTGGCTTTGACCAAGCACAGAACTTTGGGGAGACTATAGAACCATATCCTTCCTTGTAAAATGAAACGAAGCCAGGGGCTTCCAGTGACCAGTGTGAGTGCCAGCATCAGTCTGTGAGGATGTTTTCACTGATTTGTGGCAAATCAAATAAATTCATAAATAAAGAGACGCAACGCCGTTATGATTTTGTTACTGGAAGATTGTTACCCAGCTTTTGTTGGAATGATCTTTTAAAGAGTGATTATGAAAGTAATCCTTACTTTATGATATCATAGTGCTATAGGGAATAGTTACTTTTGGGGACAAGAATTGTCTTATCAATGTAAAAAGTTCCTAAGCTTTTGTTGGTCCACCCACATCTGCAGATTCACAAAATTAATTTATTTCAAATGTCTCTTTCAGCTTTGCAAATTATGACTGGAGAAGCAGATTTGCAAACTCTGCGGGGAGCCTGCTGTGAGCTGTTGAAGTATGAGTTAAGGTTTGGCTACAGGTCAGCAGGTGCTGAGTTGTTGAGAAAAACCCAACAGTTCCATTTCCTTGTTGTTAGGATGGGGAGGAAACGATGGCAATGGGTAATGCGGATGATTATACAACATGGTGGAGGTTGTTGCTTTCACTGAACTGTCCAAGTGACAAATGTTGACTCGGCAAGTCTTTTGGTATCTTTCTTTCACAGCAGTACTTAAAAAACAAAAATCAAACCAAAAAAAGCCCCTTCCGCTCATTCCATAAATAGCTGAATGAAAATGTGGCTGAACAGGACACGGGTGGTAGCCATCATTATCCAACGCAGCCCAAGTAATGGCTAACAGTTTCCTTAGAGTCCCACAGTCCTGGTTTCTGTTTTAAATATCGCACCAAAATAATTCAGCACATCCATTTTTTACAATTTCATTCAGTAAGTAGTCAGGACGGCAAATAAAGTTGCCTTGGGTTGTGGCTTCACATCTTGAAGAAGGTGTTCTAACAAGTATGGTAGATATATCATCGTTTGTCAATTCGAGGACTAAGAGTTTAGGGGTGGAGTCTATCCTGTCAATCGGGAGGTAGCCAATGAGACCACTGTGTGGGCATGGCCTTTACCTGAGATTGCTGGGAAATCAAGTATTCCTTTTTAGAGGCGGAGACACTGTCTCTCTCACTGCTCACTCCCTTGGACATACTCTACTGCAGACACATGGCACGACACTGATAGACTCCTTGCCCTGGGAACTGGAGGAGCCAGTTGGAGACCTCTGTCAGAGCTGAGATGCTTACAATGTCTTACAATCTAAAGATACTCTATCACTGGTTTGTGATCGTCCTACGTTCGGCATCATTGCATGTGTTTTGGAAGTCTGAAGAGGACTTTATAGACTGGTATCAGACATATGGATTTGGACTGGACTGGGTTGGAATGCTTTCTTAATGTAAAATTACCTTTTATATAAAACTCTCTTATATACATATGCATGCTTATGGATTTGTTTCTCTAGTTTACCCATACTAACACAACAACTGACCGTGTTGTACCTTTTTGCTTGAGTGAGCCATGTGTAGGGGCTCTTCAGCGAGTTGGAGAAAGGGTATGCTAAACATCTGTATTTGACTATGCCACAGTGCATGATTGAACAGCACAACTACAACAAGGTCTCATTCTTTTTATGTCAAGAGTTCTTCATAAATGTGACTAGCATCACACTGAATTAGTGAAATAAAGACTCAAACTATCAGCAACAATGAAAAATACATACATTCACTACAACAGATGCAGCTCCTCTTAACAATTCTCTAATTTCATGAATAGCAGCCAAGGTATTTTAACATTTTCCTGAAATTCTAGCTTTGTGGGTTTTAAACTTTATGACCTGTTGGAAAGTATCCTCTTTTGTAATGTAACTTTGATCCATCTTTCTTTCTCTGGGGGACAGTACAGAATTGGCTACAAAAAGAAATGATCTCTAGGGGGTCTGTGGAATGAGAATACATGCCATCAATCTACTGAACTCTTTATTTTGATATATGATTGTCGACTGGCTACAGAAAAGAATTTCCAGACATGATTAGCATTCAGCCTTTTTCGTGTTGGTTCACACAAAAGTCCAACGAGGGAATAAAAGAGGTGTGATAAGTTTGAATGAGATTTGAGAATCATGATGGGATGCGTTCTGAGTGATAACACCCAGTCCCTTGTTTAGAGACGAGGTTTCTAGATTAGGGGCCATCAATGACCCCACAGCTGGCTAGTTACAGAGACAACTAGAACATCCATCTCTCGACATGTTGTTGCTCTCTGTACTAAAAATAAGATAAAACAAAACCATTTGCTGTGGAGTCAACTGGCCCTATAGGTGTCAGAGTAGAACTGCTCCATGGTGTTGTCAAGGTGGTGACCTCTCAGAAACTCATGCGTAGGTCGGCTTCCAAGGCACCTCTGAATGAGTTTGAACTGCCAATGTCAAGGTTAGCAGTTGAGGTGCTTAACCAATGGCATTATCCAAGGACCCTGCTCTTTTTACTGCTTCAAATGAATCACAAAATGATTAGTCATCCCTTATCATTGTTTTGCAAGCCTCAGCCCCTTGTAGTCTGTAGGCTCCATTGTCATATCATGACCCTTCCTCCTATTCCCTTTGATCCATCTTTTAATATTTGAGCTTTGCAAAAAGCTTGGTTGCCATCATGCCAATCTCCCCCTCCTCGTCTTTCCATTGACACTGCTTGTAGCTATCCCCCATCAACTTAGGAGCACTTTTGAAGTCTTCGTTCTTAACCAACTTTCTTTTGGATCCTCAGCCATGGGAGAGCCTCCCTTACTTTTCTCTGAGCTTCAGACACTACATTTCCCAATGTAGTCTTGATCCCTGAAAAATAAAGATCCATGGGATCATCCTATGAGCTTCTGTTGTTGTGAAATAAATATTTTATGACAAAATACATCTAAGAAACACTGGTTCAAATTCCATACTTCTTCAATAATGCTTCTAACCACCTATATTTCCAGGAAAGTGATAGAATAGGGCTTCTAGCCTACTTTATTTGGAACACATCTGGCATACCTGATGGAATTTATTTAGCAAAATTCTAGTCTTCTATAATGACAGCCAAGTGCTAGTCAATACAGAAAAAAATCCTAAAAATAGTAGGTCTCATGTGCAGAACACAATTTAATTAATCTTTTTGGGACCTCAGGAATCTGTATTAACAAAAGAATATTAAAACAGTATGTGTCAAAAAAACAGTACGTGTCACTCTTTAACTTGAATAGGAATCAAGTGGGATTTTGTTAAGATACAGATTATGGTTCATCAGGCCTGCATTGGGGTTCAAGAATCCCCATCTCTGTTCCTATTGCTTCCTGGGCGATGTTGTTGTGCTCCATCAAGGCCTACATTTAAGTCACAAAGCATTGATGACTCTGATCATCCATTTATTATTTATTATTCTCATAGATGTAAGGATGCATGGTAATTGTCTCCCAATGTCATGGTTATGTTAAAGGTAGTAATTTTCCTCATTAATTATTCTGCTACCTGAGAAATGTGTCAAGATTTGTTATACGCTCTGTTTTTAACCTAAAGTGATGTCTAGATAATTGTCATCCTCATAACTCACAATTGTATCACAAATCTGTGCCAGCTTTGTGATCTGTCTCCCCTATAATCTGGACCTCCAGTCTTACAGAGCAACTACTCAAGAAACTGAAGCTTCTTAGGCCATACAAATTGAGTATAACTAACATTACATTAGTCCTAGGTTAGTATTTCTTTTTTTACTGCTATAATCTTTGCTGAAACTACCATGTACACTCTGCTGTTAACTCATCTAATGATTTTTTAAAGCTTTAGATATTCTATTTTTCTGTTCCACAGTTTTTATTTGTTTTTTGTGTTCTTGCTTTCAGAAATATGTCTTATCTTACTGTGCTTCTAAAGTTGCCTTAAAGTCATCTTCTAATTCCATGATCTTCTTTTACTAAATGTGTTTTCTTTTAACATGGGTCCTGTTTTCCAATTATTCTATTCATCATCATTTTATAGCAAACTCTTCACATTATGCACACTAAAGGGTGGAGAGTGATAAAGCACAAAGAAAGAAACAGACATAATAACCCCCACTCCATTGAGTCAACTTTGACTTACAGCAACTCTATGTAGCAGAGGTGATCTGCTTCATACAGTATAGGAAGCTATAAATCTTTACAGGAACAGATAGCCTCATCTTCCTCTCAAAGAGTGGCTGGTGGGTTTGAACCACTGACGTGGGTCAGCAGCCCCCTGGGTAACCTCCCAAGTCAGCAGAGCTCCTAAATAAGGAGAGACTTAGGCGAAATGCTTTACTCTGTTTTGCTCATTTCTCAAAGCATTCAGTCCTTTGAGGTTAGTTCATCCTTTTTTCTAGAGTGGAGTTTAATCAGAAACTCTGCAACATCTACAATTAGATTGAGATCACTTATGATTAGCCCAAACCTCAAACTCCATGCCATTGCTGTTCATTTGTTTTTAAACACTTAAGCAGGTTGACCTTGGATTCAATTCTGGTAGAGTCTACGAACCCAAATTGAAGACTCTGTGATTTCATTCTGATTTATAGCATCCTTTTCATTGAATAGTGTGTGTGTGTGTGTGTGTATGTGTAACATCCAAGGGTCCCTGATGATGTAGTAGTTACACGTTGAACTGCTACCTGCAAGGTCAGCTGATTGAAACCACCAGCTGCTCCTTGGGAGAAAGACAGAACTTCCTACTACCATAAAGGATTACAATGTTGGAAACTCACAGGAGCAGTTCTACCCTGGCCTACAGGGTCACATGGAGTCGATGGCATTCAGTCTGGTTTGATATGCCAAATTCAGGGTGGGATTAGGAATGGGGGCGGGGGGGAATTATACTAGTTTTTCAGATACACATTGGAGTGCTAGCCACAAGGGCAGCCACTCCATGGGTGAAAGAGGAGGCTTTCTGTTCCTGCGAAGATTTGTCTCAGAAACCCTGTCTAGAGTTGCTCTGAGTTGAAATAGGATAATTTCCATGACTTGCATCTTAACAGCTTTCCAAGGAAATCATTCTACTGGGGTTGGTTGTACTTTGTCACTTGGCTGTTGCCTTTTACCCACTTTTCCATTGAGTCAGGAGCCCTGGTGGCACAGTGGATTATGTGTTGGGCTCCTCACCACAGGGTCGGCAGTTTGAAACCACCAGATGCATCTGGGGCAGAAAGATGACTTTCTACTCCCACAAGGCATTTCAGGTTCAGAAACCCCACTGGGTCAATTCTTTTACATTAGTAAGTGTCACTGAGTCACTTTACCATCCCACACCAATCTCACAACTTTTCCTTTGCTTGAGCCCCTCCATGCAGCCACTATGTCAATCCATGCCGTTGAGGGTTTTCCTCTTTTAGTGCCCCTCTGCTTTACCAAGCACGATGTCCTTCTCTAGGGACTGGTCTCTCCTGACCAAAAGTCCCAATGATGTAAGAGGAAGCCTCGACTGCTCATATGGGATTGTTATCATTTGGAGTCAGTGTGATGGCAGTAATGAAGGGCTGCCATCGAGTCATTTCCAACTGAGAGCAACTCCGTATGAGGTTTTCAAGAACTGTAAATCTTTACAGGAGTCGACAGCCTCTTGGTTTTCCTGTGAAGCAGTTGGTGGGTTTGGACCACCGACCTTGTGGTTAGCATTCCAACCCCTAGCTCACAGTACTGCCATGGCTCCTTTGCCTTCTCCATATAAGAAGCCAAACTCACTGCCCTTCAGGGATTCTAAGCCATAGCAACCCTGTCAGTCATGACAGAACTGCCCCAGTGGGTTTCCAAGACTCTACGTCTTTATGGATTAAGAAAGCCCCATCTTTCTCCGGTGGAACGCTTTGTGGTTTTGAACTGCCAGACTTGGTGTTAGCGCAACCCAGCACTCCTTCGTTGTCCAGCAGAAGGAAAAGGGAGAAATGCCTATGTTGAAGACAGAACCTCATTCCATCTTGTCCCCATGACTATCAATAGCTTTTCTTTCCTCCTGGTCTTTAGAAAGAAATAAACATCTTTCTTCCCGTAAATTTTCTAGCCAAAAAATGACTACCTCTACTATCGTTAAAATTTATGTATAATTGCCTTCTTAGCAAGTCTTCACCAATGACAGTAGGCTTGAATTCAAAAGTTTCATGAAAGAATTTGCAACCCTATTAAAATAGACATTGAATAAAAATTTAAGCCTATTTTTAAAGAGTTAATTTAAAATGACTTTATGACATTGCCATTTAAATTATATTCATCATTGTTATCTCACATTTAAATGGACTATTTATGTTAATATCATTCAATTTTCTGCATAATGGGAAAAGGAATTTAAAATGGAAATCAAACCCATAGATATATATTAATGACATTGTCTGCAAACAACAAACTCCAAGCAGCATTCTCCATGGCCAGGAGGAGCATAGGGAGACTCCCCTTCCTCTTTCTTTCATCGCAAGCCCTCTTGTGTTTATTGAACTGTGCTTGCACTCCTTGATTCTCAGATGTTGTACAGCCTCAGCCTCCTGGGAGTGAAGGAAGAGGAAGAAAGGAGAAGTTCAAGGTTAAGTGGACAATGGTTTGTACTGTTCAGTATTTGGAATCAGAGGATAAGGACGACTGATGGAGAAATTCTGGCTTTCATTTTGTATTTCATTCTGTATTTCCCTCACTTAAATCTTTCCTTCCCCATTGTGTTTTCAGAACCATTTCCAGTTTTTAAAAAATAGCCATGTATTATACAAGACCTGTAGGTCATGTACAGGTCTAACCATCACCTCCCTTCTCCTCCCAAGGCATCTCTTAGAAATACACTTCAACTTTTGTCTTCATGACAACCAAACTATCTTGCTTTGGACCCTTCTAGACAGCATTAAAAGGATTATGAGTTACTGAAAATATTGCCTAAATCACCAAGTTTTAAATCAAATTTCAAATGAGTTTCTAGGAATTTTTCCAAGGAAATAACTGGAAAGGCTGACAAAGGTATACAATCATGATTCCAATATTTAAGAGATTAGAAAATAGTAATATATTTACCCTCAAATAAAGGATTTGTTGAATACATTGTGATTGATACACAGCAGGATTTTTTGCCAGGAGACAACAGTCACTTACAGGCTTTCAAGTGACTAAATACTTATTGACGGAGGATGGACTCTCTGGATGGTGCCAATGGTTAATGCTTTTGACTGCTCACTGACAGTTTGGAGGTTTGAGTCTGCCCGAGATGTACTTCAGGAGAGAGGTCTGCTGAACTTTTTCTGAAAAATTCGCTATTGAAAGCCATATGAAGCACAATTCATACTCTGTCCCAGTGTCAGAGTCAACTTGATAGCAACTAGTTTATTGACAAAGAAAATGGTTTTATATAGAGGTATATGCATATGCATATACATATATATATAGCCACATACACAATTTTATAGACATAGATACTTACATAGATAGTGAGTCTCTGGGTGGTGCTCACATTCAAACACTTAACTGCCAGCCAAAATATTGGCAATTTGAACTCATTTAGAGATGCCTCAGAAGACAAGGTTGAAGATCTAGTTTTGAAAGGTCACAACCTTAAAAGCTCAATGGGCCAGTTCTACTCTGCACACCTGTAGATGCTATGAGTTGGAATTGACTCAATATCACCTAACAGCCACAATATATATACAGATTAAGTGAGTTAAAGAACCAAACATATAGTATGATTTTTGTGTAGGTAGATAAATATACACCAAAGGTTAGATGATATGTGGATATTTTTCTTAGTTAAGAAAGTATGATATGAAATTGTTATTGTTTAAATATTTGACAGTGAACACGTATAGTAATATACTTAATGAGAAAGCAAGATGAATGATAATTTGTCAGGGACCAGGAAGAAAAAAATGAAGAAGTTTCCCTTGATTGACATTTATGGGTTTTCTTCAAATGCTAGGATTAGGTGATGGCAGAATCCATGTTTATTACCAGCATGCATTAGCTCAGTGGCACTATGGTTATATGAAAGAGATAATCTAATAAAAATACTGTCTCACTGGATGATCATCAACATGAATAGCCACATACCCCAAGGTCACCTAAGAGAGTCACTTGTGAATATTGCCATGAGAGCTGGTAAGGACTCCTTACCTGATCTCTGAGCCCATCATGGTGGCCATGATATGGATGAAATGTCCTTCTACAGTCTTTCTGTATTTTCACCTTAAAATGCCTCCCAGGAGTGTTAGACAACTGCACCTTGTGGTTTTCTAAAAATAATCTATGTAAGTCTGTTTTATTTATGCATTGTTTCTTTTCTTTCCATCATGGCAACCCCATATCTGAAAACATACTGACTAGAGACAGACATCTTAAATTAGATCCTACAGTAGCAATCATAGCAAACAAAATCTATAAGTGGGTACACAGTTAGGTAGACATGTACAACTTGAACAGATACAGGAAGGTGAATGGAAGTATAACCACAGGTAGATATAGATAAGGCTCGGGATACTTCTACAAATATTTGCATGTGCTGCAAATAAAGCCCTACAGGCGGTAAAGTCCTGAAAATGTCCTTGCCATAAGTAAATTCCTTGAGAAAATGAGTCAATGGGCTTGTGAGTTAGGACCACAGTCTCAAGGAGCATTTAGGTCAAAATAGTCCACAAAGATTATTTTCTGCATCCTACTTTAGTGAGTAGCAACCAGGGCCATAAAAGCTTATAAGCAGCCATTGAAGGTGCAGCAGTCAGTCTTCCTCTGTCCAGAGTGAAGAAATTGAGAAATCCAAAGAATTAGGGAAAAATTAGTCCAAAGATCTAATGGACGACCTGATCCACAGTCTATATACACTATCCACAGTCCAGAAAGACTAGAAAAGCCCAGCCACTGCTAACCACTGATTCCATTCTGATTGGGATCAGAATAGAAGGTCCTGGACAAAGTGGGAAAAAATATGGAACAAAATTCAAAGTCATAAAAAAGACCAGACAGAATGTAGGAAAAATAGAGAACAAATTTGAAGTCATAAAATGACCAGATTTACTGGGGTAGCAGAAGTAAGTGCATGAAACCAGGGAGACTGTGGTGCTTGGAAACCTTTCCAACTTGAAACTGAACCTATCCCTGAAGTCAACTTTCATCCAAACAATAGCTTATAAAATGACAATAAAATGATGGCTATATTCCTTAGAATAATCAACCATATAAGACCAAAAAGGCAGCATTTACTTAAGACCAAAGTTGGTCTCTCTAGAGAAGCAAACAGTAATTATATATATATATATAATATCATATCAAGAAAATTGTTCACACCATTGTAAAAGCTGGCAAGCTCTAAGTCATGGGTCAGATGTTAAACTGGAGGCTTCATCTGAGTCAAAGTGTTGCAAGAGCTACTTAATCCAAGATTGACAGCAAGACCACTGGCTTGTGGCTGCATAGGCAAAAGAATCCAAGGTCAGTAGAAAGGAGGGCAGGCTGCTGATAACTCCCAGGATAGGTAAGAAATGTGGTTGGCTCAAGTTCAAAGAGCTAGAGATTGGGTGAGGATCCAGGTGTGGGATCCAGGCTCAGCAAAAGGCAAGCAAGCTTTTCCACACCATCCACTTATATTGGAGACAGGCTACACTCCTAAGAGAACTACTTTTCAGTTGTTTGGATCAGGGCTGAGATCTGAGTAAATGTCTTGAATCTTCTTATAACTGACTGGTTGTTCATAGCAGATATCATTATGAAAGTGATTACTTTGGGCTAGATCATATCATTGGAGATTACGAGATCTAAACTGCTGACAATCCTTGCCCAGCTAAGTTGACTCAAAAAAAAAAAAAATCCCAGAAGGCATGAAAACACGGGAAAGAATGATGACTGAAAGACAAATAGAAAAAAGGAATACCAGGGTAAGTAGGATGAATGCTGTTACATTGTGGAATTTGTTGTTAATGTCACAAAACAAAATATGTACAAACTGCTGAGGGGAAAGATAATTTTCTATATAAAATTTCACTCAAAGAACATGAGAACAAATGAAAGGGAAGGAAGAGAGAATGATGTGCATCCTGGCCCACCAAGCCTTCAGGGCAATAAACTCACTCAGAACAGCTACTGCACAAAGAGGACTGCACGGCCAGTCCCATTAAGAAATACGGCTACCCTTGCAGACCCAAGGCCTATTGGGGCCAGGAAGAAGAAGCGGGGTCAAGATTATACCCTGTTGGACACAACCACACCAATGCAAAGCACTAAGAGTGTGCAGCAGAGCGTAGAGTCACAGATGGGGTGACAAGGATATACTTTGGGGCCAGGATATTGGCACCCCATCCAACTCAACTAGGGGTCACTCTAGGAGGTCAACAACAGACCTTGAACTTTATACAGGTTCTTATATTGCTATTATTTTTATTATTCTGTTACATATTGTATAGTACATTGAGGGGGTTTCTTGCTGTTGTTATCATTGTTTTATTTTCTTAAGTTGATCCATTTTAGGAGATCTTTCTTGTACATATTGCTACCTCTACAGGTCTATCTAGACAAGATAGACTGGACAAAGAGGTTGGAGGTAAAAATGACAAGTCTGATGGCTCCAGGGTAGGGGACATTGAAGAGGGGGAGGAGGGGGAAACGTGGTGATGTCGACCAGCCCAGGAAAAAGGGAAAAACAATTGATACAAATGCAGGGACAAGGTGGGTGAGAGAAGGCCAGTAGGGATTGATTAAGACTAATGTAACAAAGAAAAAATACTGAAACCCAATGGGAGAATGAGCATGATAGTGGGACAAGAGGGAAGCAAATGGAAATAGAGGAAGGAACTGGGGGATAATGAACATTTATAGAGGTTCAAATACAGGTATGTACATAGGGGCATATATTGATAAGTGAGGATGGGGAAAGAGATTAATGTGTATACTTATAGGGTTAGTAGTAGGACAACAGATGGGCATTGGACCTCCACTCAAGTATCTCCTTGGTTCAAGAACACTTTGTTCTATTAAATTGGCATTCCAAGATGCTCACCTTTCCAACATGATCACTGAAGACAAATGTGTGCATAAGCAAAGGTGGTGAAGAAG
>PVJH01026398.1:0-30137 GCA_004026705.1 Nesogale talazaci
CAATTAGCATATCGTGATCTTCAAAATTAACAAGTGAATGGCAGCACAGCTGCAAGTCTGGCTTCAGAGGCCAGGGCTGTTTACAGTTACAAAGGCGACAAACTACAAACCCCAGGCAACAAACTGCAACAGAGTTCAGGCATATTCGGCCTGTAGCCAGGTCAAGCATGTCTGAGCCGGAGGGCTCCTGACAGGTCCCGAAGGGAACACATTTAAGGGGAATTTCATTCACCCCGTCACAGGGCTTCTCTGAAGCCTCCTGTGCTTTGTCAGCACAAAGCCAAGGCGTGTCCTGGTCTAGAGTCCCCTTCCTGTCACACTGTTTGAACTGAGTCCTGACGTGCAGCCTGTCTCTGGGCCAGTCATGTCCCCTCTTGGGGTTCCTGTCGGTGAGCTGTGTGGTTGTATGACATGCTCCCCCAGGTCCCCCATAGCCTTTCTGTAATTGTTGGATTCTCTTGGGAGCGTGAGCAGTCCCATCTTCCCTCCCAGGTCCCACTTTTCTGGAGGCGTGCTTCTCTGCTCTCTCCTCCCCCTCCTGCCTGTTAGTTCTTTTCTGCTCCGCCCCCCACTGCCCCCATCTTTCTTCCCTCTGGTCCCATCTCTTCCTGACACTTTGTTCCCCCCCTCCAGACCTGCTACTGCTGCTGGACTTCTCCTGAGCAGCATCCTCCCCCTCCTCCCTGGCTTCTTGCCCCCACCCTGTGGAACCTGGGGCTGAGAAGGCCATTTTTCCATCTGTCCCCTTGCCTGGGGGTGCTTTTCCCTAAAGAAATTGGTGGTGCCCTGACCCTTGACCTCTGACTTCTGAGAAAGTTGGAGAAAGGCAACCCAGCTGGACCAAGGGAGTGCCTGATATGGGTTTTCTGTCCCCCAGAGACCGCCAGCCTCTATACTCCCACGCTGCTTTTCTCCCAGAATTCCAGGCTTGGGTTGTTAAGGGCAGGCAAGGCATGGCTCTCTACGTGTCGCTGATGCTCTTTTCCCGAGCCCACCTCCCTCACAGGGCCACCCCCTGCCTCTGAGGACCCCTTGACACCCCACATGCTTGCAGGTTATTCCTGTCACCGATGGGAGGCATTTGCTGTTGTCCAGGGGCCATTTCCAGAGAGCCCGCTGAGCCAGGTGCTATGCCAGGAGCCAGGTGGAGGCATGTGTTTTTGGGTAAAATGGGGTGAGGGTAGGACAAAGGCTGGGGGTGTCCCCAAGGGGGTGCCAGGCTGCCAGGTCTGGGGCTCATGGGCAGAGGGTTTGGCATTGCCTGTGCGTGGGCCTGGTTGGAGTGACACCAGGACCCGAGTTGGAGCCAGGTCCTGGAGGCAGGTAAACAGGACACGGTGTGCTGGGTGTGGTAGGGAGGAGGACCAGGGGGCATGCGGGGAGGGGGGGGCACCACAACAGGCTATTGTGTGCCCAGCAGTCATCTTCATGTCTGGGCTTCTTCCCTCCCCATCGTCCTCCCCCTGGTACAGGAATGACACTCTCAGAAACTCACAGCGGTTGTTCTGCCCTGTCCTCCAGAGTTGCTGTGACTCAGCACAGACTTGATAACAGTGCGCTTGGCTCTGTTGTGCCCAGCACGGTTCAGAACACTTTGGACATATTGAATTGTACAATCATTCCCATGTTAAAGAGGATGAGACTGAAGCACAGAGAAGTTAAGCCACTTGTCCAGAGTCACACAGCAACAGCTACAAACGGCCTTTGATTCCAGGCAGTCCATGGAGTCCCTGTGCTCTGAGCAGGATCGTAGGACATACAGCAGCCCAGATACCTCACAGAGAGGCTGAAGGAAGAGCAAGGGGGAGGTGGGGTCTGAGTCTCTGAAGAAAGGGCACAGGAGAGGAGGGGTCAGCTATTGTCTAGCTTCTTCTAGGGCAGGTGTAGAGGAAACAGGTCTGCCGTGTAGCTGGAAGGGCACGCAGAGTCTCAGAGCAGAGGGTCCTGGGCATGCTTCTCAAGGTGGACGCTTGTCTTCCTGGATGCTAGTAAACAGTTCTTTGATCCACGTAGGTTTCATGTCATGCTTCTCAGAAGCGAGGAGACTCGGGGTCCTTCCTGCCCAGTCCATTGCTCTGGGATAGAAAGTTCTAAGGAGGTCCCTGGTGGGAAAATGCAACACCTGCACCCCATAAACCCTGCCCTGCTCAACCCCAGAGCCCGGCTCTGGATTCTTCTGTGGCCTCTAATGAGCTGTTGAGCTGGAAGGTATTAAATAGGGCTGAATGTGTCAAGAGACATTGCTCCGGGAGCAGTGATGGAAACCTACCTCCAGCTTTGTGTGTGTGTGTGTGTGTGTGTGTGTGTGTGTGTGTGTTGGGCAATCGAGGTACTACCAGCTCTCAGCAGATACCTCAGCTTCCTCTCTTGCCCGGTCTCGTGATCTCCTTCATAACGTGGCTATGTGTTTTTATGCTTGTTTCTTGGTTTGATTGACTCATTTCCTCCCTCTCCATTGCTGTGTCAATTGCAGGCGAGGGCTGGGGAGGGCAAGAAGGCTCGGGGCTTCCTCTCATGGGTGTGGAAGGGGAACAGAAAAAGGGTGCGGAGGAGGGGATGGCATGCTCACATCTCAGAAGAGGGTATTTACTACCTCCAAGACTTTGTCTATAAAATCCCAGGGGAGGATTCCGATTGGCCTCTCTTGGGTCACGTGCCCACCTGCTGGACAAATCAGGTTGCTACGGCAATGGCACGTCGTGATTGGACAGGCTGGTGTCTGGACCCACCCTGAGGACAGAGGAGCTGGGGTCCCACAGAAGCACCTGGAAGAGGGGACAGGTGGGAAGAACGTCACCCCAAGTGGGGACAAGGCTACCGTGTAGCCCGAACCACAAATGCCTCTCACCAGAGGAATGGAGGAAACACTAGGGTCGCTTTGGAGTTTCAGTGCGAGAATCTTGGGGGAAAGTATTTTTGGTAACTTGTTGCAATATATATATATATATATTTTTTGGGGGGGCATCAATGCTCTCCGGCGGTGGGAGTAGGAGGCCAAGCCCCACTGCTGGAATTGAACCTCCGTCCCAGTGGGCCGCAGTCCCACGCACAACCACTACGCCACCCGGGCTCAGCCCCTTGTTGCAATATTTTAAAAAATCTTCAATGACGCCTCTGCTTGTATTGTGGAGATAAAATTTCTCACCTGGACCTCTGACATCCAATGAAAGACATCAAAGCAGTCTGGGGTTGGTGACCTGGCTGTTTTCCATATTCATCACCCTCTGCCAGTTCCTGGATCATTTTTCAAATCCCGCTGACTTTAAGGACACGAGCAGGGAGGGAGGGTTGGGAAGTGGGAGAAGCCCTCGCACTAGACACAACATGGATTTGGGAGTCGCGGGGATGTGACTCTGTAGCTTGCCTGGCGATTGCTGGCAGCAGAACCCCCGAGCTTGTCTGTGCCTCCAGCGAACGGGCACAGGGGCGGCTGTTGTGAGGAGCAAGCTAGCAGGGGTGCCCCCAACACGGGCGTGCTCAGCGCAGTGCTCCACACAAAGGAACTGGTCACGTCTGTCGGTCCAGTTGATTCGGATTCACGGCCACCCATGCATGCCACAGTAGATCGCCGACACGGGGCTTCAGGGGCTGGGATTTGAGTGAGTAGAACACCACACCCTCTTCTCAGGTGACTTCACTTGCCTGCGGGTGGGTGAGCAGCGTAGTGTGTTCACTGCTCGCTCACACCACCCCGGAACGCTCCATGTCAGCTTCTAAATTCTCTCCTTCCTGTGCCTGGAGGCTCCTCAACCCGTTTCCCGTCACCCTGAGACCTGGGATCAGGGAAGGACAACACCCCTGGGCTTGGGCACAGTGACCACGGGCTCAGGGGCCAAGTAGACAATGAACAAGCACCCCAGTCCTTGTTCATGAAGACCAGAGGTGCCCTGGTTGGTGGCACTGTGGTGACGTGATTGGCTGAACCCCAAGTACAGCCTTGGAAACTCTGTGAGGGACAGTTCTCTTCGATCCTATCGGCCTCTCTGAGCTGGACTCTCCTCTCTGGCACTGGGTTGGTGTTTCCGTTTAGTGTAGACACAGCATCACCCACCCAGGGGGAGTTCATGACTCCACATTCCAGGCCACTTTTCTGTGGGATCTAGTACGAAGCACTGCATGGATGCCTCTACTTATTCTGGCTCTTGCTACTACCAGTTGGAAGCTTTGGGGAGTTGAGCCTTTTCCACCTCTGTTTCTCCAAGGCTTCACACGGGGATTGTGGATGAGCTCCTGGTATCTCGCTATGGTCGTTACAGAATCTGGTGTCAATTGGGGGCTTGAGAAGATTAAGAGTAAAGAGGTGGAGTCTAGTCTGTTAATTGGGTCATAGCCGCTGAGGCCTCTGTGTGGGCATGGCCTTCTCCTGAGGATTCTGGGAACTCCTCATTTTCCTCCTTGGAAGAGGGAGACACTTCTCTCTCAGGTCACTCTCTGGAAGACACGCTACTGACAAGACACATGGAACACTAGTGTCCTTAGCTGGAAAAGCCATGTGGAGACCCCTGTCAGCTGAGATGCTTACAACGTCCCTGGATCCAAAGACTTTCTGCCCACTGATCTGTGATCATCCTGGATTCAGCATCATTGCATGCGTTTCATGAGTCTGGAGAGGATTTTCTAGATTGAACATATGAGTAATATCAGACTTAAGGACTTGATCTGGACTGGGCTGGGATGTTTTCTCTCTTTTTTTTTTTTTTGAGGGGGGGCATCACTGCTCTCCAGTGGTGGGAGTAGGAGGCCCAGCCCCACTGCTGGAATTGAACCTCCGTCCCAGTGGGCCGCAGTCCCGCGCACAGCCACTACGCCACCGGGGCTCAGCCCTGAATGTTTTCTCAATATTCATTTGCTCTTGTTTAGAAAGCTCTTTCTGATACACATAGGATGAGTCTCTGTGGATTTGTTTCTCTAGTCTACCCAGACCAACACACTCCTGCACTTTGGACACGTTACAGGCGAGAGCAGTCCTGACAAGCAGCATCTAGTAGAAGATCATGAAAAAAGAACGAGCCCCTGGATGAGATGGACAGACACCGTGGCTGTAGCAGTTGACGGGAGCGTGACTCCTGCGAGGATGACGCAGGGCTGGTCAGTGTGTCGGTCTGCCGTACATAGGGTCACGATGAGGCGGAGTGGAGCACAAGGCACCTGATGACAATAACGGGTCCGGGAGCCATGGGTGGCTGGCGACATGCAGGCATGTGTAGATCTGCTCCCGCCCAACCATTAACCGTTCCCCGCTCTCCATGGAGTCCCTGGAGTCCGGGGTGCCACCATGAAGGGCATTCTGACTCAGGGCAGCCCTCCACGGCAGACCAGAGTCACCCCCATGGCTCCCCGGGCAGAGAGCAGATTATCAGGGTTTGTCTCCAGCAGAGCTGCCAGTGGATTCGA
The DNA here is from genome assembly GCA_004026705.1 of Nesogale talazaci. Lineage (NCBI taxonomy): Eukaryota > Metazoa > Chordata > Mammalia > Afrosoricida > Tenrecidae > Nesogale > Nesogale talazaci. The sequence continues at coordinate 5,395 of PVJH01026398.1, forward strand.
ACCTCCAGCCTTCCGCTTAGCACAGTGGTTCTCCACCTTCCTCATGTCATGATCCTTTCACACAGGTCCTCCTAGGGTGGGGACCCCCAACCATAACATTATTTTCATTGTCACTTTGCTACTGTGATGAATTGCCATGTCAGTATCTGACATGCAACATGTATTTTCATTGTTCCAAATTAAACATCATGAAAGCATCGTGGTAAATCACAAAACAATATGTCATTATAGATTGTGAAATATTTATTTCTAATGACAAATAGATGAAATGGTGCCTTGAAGCATGGTGTAGCGTGGGTAACAGCATTCACACTGGATACTTACTTATTTGTGGGTGTATCGGCATGTGGGTGGACCCGCCTGGAACCGGATAGAGGGACAGTGTCTCCATTCTTTTTTTTTTTTTTGGCATCACTGCTCTCCGGTGGTGGGAGTAGGAGGGCCAGCCCCACTGCTGGAATTGAACCTCCGTCCCAGTGGGCCGCAGTCCCGCGCACAACCACTACGCCACCGGGGCTCAGCCAAGTGTCTCCATTCTTAAGACCATCAGAAACATGTGTTTTCTGATGGTCTTAGGTGACCCCTGTGAAAGGGTCACTCAACCCCCAAATGGGTCGTGACCCACAGGTTGAGAACCCCTGGGTTAGCAGCTGAGCCCTTTACCACAGTGCCTCCAGGGCTCCTTATGGGGCATGTACATTGAGCTTTTCATTCATTCATTCATTCATTCATTCTTTCTTTCTTTCTTTCATTCATTCACTCATTTATTTGATTCTTCAAACAGTCCTGTGTGGTAGGTATCATGATTTGTCCCCAGTTTCCAGCTGAGACATGTAAGCAGGAGCATTGAGGTACTTGTTCTGGTCACCCAGCCCAGAAAGCAGCCTCGTAGGGACACGGATCAATACTGTTGGCTGACAGAGTTGCAGAAGAATGTGGGTGTCATTCCAGACTCAGAGATGTGGAGAGGAGAAGGCTGGGGTAGAGACCCTGGGAGAGATAAAGCTAAGGGGGGACACGCCCCGGGGAGGAAGGGCTATGGGGGGGCCTGGAGGAGGGGAGAGAGCAGCAGTGGAGCTCTTGGGGATTGAAGGTCATAGGCAAGTTCAAGGGGATGGGGTCTGGAGAGCGGAGGGGTGGTCCAGCGCTGGAGCAGGAGGTGTTGGGGGTCGAGTCTCCCCCTCGGAATGGGCTGGGTTGGGAGGCAGCCCCTTCAGGCTGTTTTCAAGCTGGCTGGGGGGGCTGGGGTGGGGGTGTTTAATATTAATAGTAATGACTGTGGCGGGAAGATAATAGGCCTCCGTCAGATTAGAAGGGGGTAAGCTCTTATCTATGGCTGCTGAAGACACATGTCTTTCACCTGCTCCTTTAATATCCCCCCTCTTTCATTCCACCGCCCACCCCCTCCCACCAGCTTAGAACAAAAGGGGTATTATGGGCCGGGGTGTTTTCAGGCTGCAGCCCAGGAGACCCCCCCTTCCCCCTCGGCCTCCACCCCCCACCCCCCTACCCTCCTCTCAACCCGGTTTGAATGAGGCTTTTTCCTCCAGCAGGAGATTAGCTCCGTTTGACAAGGCAGTGAACTTTGGGAGGGGTGAGTGGGGGTCTCCTGCGGGAGCCTCCAAAGTGCAGCCCTGATGAACACTGCCAGAGAGGGACCCCAAGAGACAGCCCTGAAGACAGACACACAGACTCAGTGGCAGACAGAGAGACAGACACACACACAGCAGGAAAAGCACACAGGCCCCAGACACAGGGAGTTCTACACACACACACACACACACACACACACACACACACACACACACTCATTCACTTACTCACTCACTCCGGATATGGAGGTGGGATATGCGGAAAGACTGGGAGACTCACACACAGACAGACACGTTTCAGGATGTTGGGGTGAGAGGGGAGACAGAGAGAGACATGGAGAGATAGCCAGACAGACATAGGTACATGGGGAACAAAGAGACAGAGGCACGCACAGGCACATTCACACTGGCCATCAAGCGGACTGACCCAGAGACAGACAAAGGCAGTCAATGAGAGGGGGCAGACAGATATAAAGGCAGAGATGCCAAAAGGGCCAGCAAAGGCGAGGGACAGAAAAGATGCAGAGGGAAGGAAAAAGGCAAGGGACACCAGCAAGAAGCAGGGAAACGAAAGGAGACTGAGCAGCAGGAAGGCTGCTGGCCCTTGACCTCTGGGCTAGCCCTGCTGCCTGGACTTGGGCCTCTCTGGGAGTCAGACAGCTCTGGGGCAGGTATGTCCAGGCTTCTGAGGCCTGTCAGAGAGAGAGAGAGAGAGAGAGAGAGAGAGAGAGAGAGAGAGAGCGAGCTAATGGTGGAGAGGAAATGGCAGGGGAAAGTGTAAATTTCTGCGATAAGCTCTGTAACTGATCAGACTTGGGGGTGGTGCCCTCAGGGTCACGGTGCTGAGGGAATTTCAGGGGGCTGTGTAGAGAGTTCCGTGATGGTTCCTCTTGGTGGCAGAACAAGGAGAGGAGGAAACCCCAAGGCCAAGTCCACTTCCCTAACCCCTTTCATCCAACCCCCTTATTGGAAAGGTCCAATGGCAGTCTTGGATTACTTAATAAGCAAGGTAAACAAGGGCTTACTTGTGTTTACGTGCTAGTCTGTAGTGAATCTTTTTGCTCTTTCCCCCGGCACCCCCCCCACTGCATCAAAAATTCTGCCTCTAGCATCTGTCTCCCTCTCTCTGAACCCCAACAGCACCCTCCTATAGAATCAAAGCTGCTATTCAAACTCACAACCTCTGGTGGCAACAGGACACCCAGGAAGTAGGGGAAAATTCCTTCCCTTTGAGACGTGAAATTGTTCCCTACAGATTAGCAAGTAACAAATAAGTCTGTGCTTGCCTTGTTTCCTGGCCAATCTGCCCCTGCCCAGTGCCACAGTGAGGGAAAAATTGGAGCTGGTAGACCCAGATAGCCCTAGGTTCGAATCTCAGCTCTGCCATTGAGATAGGGGCACCCATATCACTTTCTCCAACTATCAAGTGGGACCGACAATTGTACTGCCCTTCACGGGGTGTTAAGACTTGGATAAGGTGCTCAGTGGAGTCCTTGGGTGGCACAAAGGGCCGGGGCTTAGCCACTAACCTAAAGTCTGAACCTGCCCCATGATACCCTGGCAATCTGCTCCCATAAAAAAGTCAGTCATGAAAGTCCTGTGGAACAGCTCTATTCTGCAACCCATGGGACAATGCAATCCATGGTCGATCAGCATCTGCTGGATAACTGTATGTGGGCATTGCTGCAAAGCACCTGTCAAATATTGGTACATTTCCATTTCCAAGAATTCACTGGAGAACTATCAGGGGGTGATCAGTCCTCTGATATACTCACAACAAGGGTTCAACAGGAAGTTGTGTAGCGATAATTATTATTTATTAGAACACCAATATAGAGACCATGAGAGAGAGAGAGAGAGAAAAGAGCATTAAAAATTACATATATATCATCTCATGGTATATGCTCACCTCTGCCCAGCTAGATGATCCACATGGAGAGGGAGACAGGAGAGCAGCAGCCTGAATAGAGGCAGGCTGGTATGAAGCAGGCTTGAGAGAGGCAGGCATTTTTTTTTATCCTATATCTCATCACTATATACCCTCTGGAGTCAAGCCAGGCCTCTAATGACATACGCCACAGGAGAGGGCTGTCTTAAGGGCTGTATGGTGATAAGGGGAGTGGTCTTAGGAATGCCTATGGGACTGTGGGAGTGATAAGACCAGATCTTGGGCCTCTGGGGGTAGATAAACTTTTTTGTCAGGTTAGGGGTCATTAACAATGGCTCTTGAGTCCTGCCCACAGGCTTCCAGGGAAGTGAGCCATCATCCTAACAGCAGGGGAGTTAGCTCCCAGTTAGACAATATGAAGGCCTTAAGTAATTGGGAATATCAGGAGGAACAGCTAACTTTCATAACAAATGCTGGTAAATAGTCTACTTAATCTTTGGAGCACAACAATTATGGAGAAGTTCTGTCTCCACCCCACAGAGAACCCTGTGAGTCACAAGACTAATGAGTGACGGGGTCACCTTGGAGCCCAGACAGTTGAGGCATAGGCGCCATGTCTGTCCATCTTTGCAGAAGAATACTTGAAGCCATAGTGTGCTGATTGGTGACAGAGGGGGGAAACCCTGATTGGTGCTGTTTGCCAATTGCTGTGGTGTAAACGCTTCCACTGTGGCCCACTCCCAGCTACAGGAAGAGGTACCTGCAATTGGGGTGAGCTGCTTCAGCACCCCACTAAGTGGGGTTCGGATGTCTGCACACAGATAGAGCTTCAGGGTGCCTTCCTCTGGAAGTTTCAGCTCCATTCAGAGGAGAAAGGGGACCTGGCACCCACAGCCAGGGTTCATGCCAAGCGATGCACAGAAGTTCCAGCCAGGAACTTTTTAACTTTCCAGAAGTGGGAGTGAGCGCTGGGCTGGTTTTGTGGAGAACATTGGTTTCGTGGGCACCCTTCTCTCTCTTGCAGCCAGAAGCTGTTAAATATCAGGGACTGTCCCCCTCTTTCTCCTGAGTCCATCTCCTCTTCCCAGGTTTCTATACCTAGAGGGAAGGGACACTGCTCTAAGTGGGAGTCCCCTGACTGAGGCAACCATGGTGGGGAAGGGTGACATCAAAAGCCAGTGGTTCCCCTTGCTTTGGGGCCCAAAGTGCTTTATGTGAAACCAAATAAGCGCCCCCAATTGCCCACCGGACACCTGACTCTTTCCTGGGGCCCACCTGGGGCACAGACCGTTTCCTGTCTGGGTCGTGGTAACCCCCTGAAATCCCAGCCTCCCTCCCCCGATCCTTTCCAAATGCTTATTAAGCCGTTTGCAAATCCAGGGCTGAACAGAGCGGCATGAGTTTAATAAAGCAGAAGACAGATGCCATCCATCACGGGCCGGCGCGGTGCGGGGAGCGGACAGACTCACCCTTCCTGACTGCCTCTCGGCCCAACCAACCCCTCTCCCTGTCACCCAGCCTCTAGGCCCAGGCAGGACTGCCCTCCCTGCTGCCTGCGGTCACTCTTGTCTGCATTCCTGCCCCAACCATCCAGGGAGACCAAGGACTCACAGAGAACAGAGCTTAGAGAAGGGCCGCTGGTCCTGCCCTGCCTTCTGTGTGGGTGTTTGGAACAAGAAGGGCCAAGACTCACCCCCAAAAGTCACCGCCATCGAGTCTATGCTGACTCATATTGACCCTAGAAAATGGGGTAGAACGGCCCCTGTGGGTTTCTGAGACTGTCACTCTTTACGGGAGTTGAAAGCCTCGTCTGTCTCCTGGAGAGCACCTGGTGGTTTCAAACCGCTGAACTCCAGAGGCTAGTGGTCCGACACATACCCAGCAAGCCGCCAGGGCAACGACTACAAAGTGAAAGTTGAGGGCAGAGAGAGACCCTCAGTAATCAAGATAAGTCATGTTGTAATGCAATTAGGAAAACCCCCGAATGTCCAACGATCCACAAGGAACAAATCCTTGGAAAACATTTACTCCGGTTGAAAGAAACATATTGAAACTCCTGGGCTTAAATTTTTACATAAAGACTCTTCCTGTTGCCTCAGCCTCCACCGCGACTCAGCTTGCTACTGATAACTCACCCAGGAGCCCACCCGCTGTCTCCAGTGTTGATTCTGAGCTCACGGTGACCCGAGGGGACAGATCAGCAGTGTGCCCAGCCTGTTCTCTTCGTGGGAGCTGACAGCCTCCTCTTGTTCTCAGGGAGCGACGCGTGGATTCGAACTCCTGGTCTTTCAGCTAGCAACCCAATGTTGAGCCCAATGTCCGCTGATAACAATAACCAAGACAAGCTCACTGCTGACTCACACAACCCCCCCCACCCTCTGGGTTTCTGAGACCGTCCCCCTTGACAGGAGTGCAAAGTCCGTTCTTCCTCCTGAGGAGCTGCAGGTGCTTCTGAACTGCTGCCCACGAGGAACGCAGCTCACCCATAGCAGCTCCCTCTAGTTCACTGGGCTCAGAGGGCAAACGCCTGGTGGTGTGTCCTTGTCATGTCTTATCACGAGACACAGGGGGATCAGAGGCTCCCAGCCACACAACGCAAGCAGAAGTGACCCCTTCCTGAATGGATGGGCATGAAAACTGGTCGTAAGAAACAGGGGCAACTCTGAGAGGAGGCACTGGAGAGGTGTCGGTTGGGTGGGATAAGGAAGCGGGACCCCTCCCCCCTCAGCCCACCCCCTCCCAGCCCCATGGGATGGCACAGCACGTCCTCTCTGTCCAAAGTTCACTGGCAAGTGGAGCAGTTACCACTATCGAACATGTTCTGCTGGAAAATTCTGGTTCGTTCCTTTGCTTCCATGCAGCTGAGTTTGTCCATTGGTGCAGCAATGAATCATGCTGTCTGCTCTCCACACCGGTCCTTCAAAACCTAGGGCAGCCAGTCACGTCACCCCGTCACTCCTCTGACCAGCTCCCTCCCCACTGACCCTCTAAATTACTCAGAGTCAAGACCAGGCCCTTACACTAGCCCCAGGCCCTGTGTGAGCTCTGCCCCCTTCCTCCTGTGCACCTCCTAGACTCTCTCTCTGCTCCCTGTACTCTGGACCATCCACCCACTAGGCACACTCCTGCCTCAGGGCCTTTGCATCTCCCATAAGACCCCATGCTTCTCCACCTCCCAGGATCTGTTCAACTTTCACCTTGCTGCGTACATCGCGAACAGCACACTTCTGTTCCCCACCCCCCACCCTGGGGACACTGCCACGATCCCTGCTGCCCGGCTTGCATTTCTTTCTTTCTCCGGAGCACTGATTCACCATCTGGATTTCTTCCTTGAGGGCAGAGTCCTCTCTAGGTCCCTGGGTGAGGGCAGTGTCTGGCAAGCAGTGAGGCCTCTTTGCCGGCTGTCACGGCTTGCTTCCCCTCCCCACACACTGCCTTCTTCTGCCAACCTGGGAGCCTCCTTTCCCTCAGAACCACTTCCTCCATGAAGCCTGGCTCCTCTCAGAGCTGGGGGTGGGAGTGGGGGGGATGGGGTGGGAGACAGTGGTCAGACTGCCCTGCTCCACCTCTGACTCACTGTGTGGTCTTGGGTGAGCCAAGCCCCGTTCTTCTCTGGACCTGGGTTCTCCCAAAGAAAGAGTTTGGGTCTGGTTCCTTCCAGAACCTGCCGTCGCATGGACTGAGCCGCTGAAGAATGCCGGCATTTTAACGTTTTCCAGTCGTCTCGGTCTGGTGTCTGAAGTCTAATGGTTTTGGTGCTGCCAGGCACCTCTTGCTGCATCTGGAAAATGGGTCCTTTCTGGGCCTTTACTCAGAGGCCTTGTGACACCTGAATGAATGGTGCATGTGGTACAACTCAGAAAGCACCTAGAATTCTCCATGCATCGTAGCTGCTGTCCCTGCCATCGGGGTCAGAACAGGCCTGCATTTGCGAGAGTTCTAATTGGCTTTTTGTATTTGTAAATGCCTATATTTAAAAATACCCCCAGCAGCAAACCTTTTATCCTCAGGAAATAAAATGGCTGATGAGGGCACAAGGGAGCCTTCCCCTGAGGGATTCGAGGCCCCGTGTTCTCTGGGCTTCTCCCTTCCCCCTGGGGCTGCCATGTCTGAGTCCCTCTGGCACCCCAGCCTCCTCCCCCTGCAGCCTGTGGGCCTGGCTCTCCCCACCCACGTCTCCTGAGACGGAGCCTGGGCCGCAGCTCTCCTTTCACACCCAGATGCAGGAGGCAGGCGCAGGAGCCGCCCGGGCTGGGCCGGGGGCCAGCTTGACATCTGGCATCGATCACCGACGGTGGCTGTGGAGTGGACTCCTCTGCCTGCCACTCACCTATCTGCCCGGGTGACAGAGGAGATGGGAAAAAGGTTTTCACAGCTGGAATAAATTGAGGGGAAGTGGAGGGGGAGGGTTGAAAAGAGACAAAAAAACAACATTGAATTCAAGATGGAAGAAAGACAGTCTTAGGGGAGGTGATGAAGAAAATATGTGTGAGTGAGTGCTCCTGTGTGTGTGTGTGTGTGTGTGTGTGTGTGTGTGTGCGTGTGTGGGTGTACATGTGTCTGGGAGAGGTGGGAGCATTTGCAGAGATGTGTCACATAGGTGTGAGAGCAGGTACACCTGTGTCTGGGGTGAGTGCGAGTGTGTGCACACGTGTGTGTCCAGGGTAAGTGTGAGCACACATCGACACGTGTGAGTGGCCGTCTGTGAGCAAGCCCGGCTGCATCTTTCCTTTGGTGCCACTTGGCACTGTGTTTACTCTCAGGAAGCTGGCCACACCTACGGTGGACCCATGGGTGCCCAGGATCCGCTTGGCTTGAGCAGTGGGGGGAAGGGGTGTTGCGAAGGGGTGGCCAGGAGAGGAGCAGACAGGATAGACTGGGAGATGGCTGGAGGGCAGGCAAGCGGAAGGAGGAGGGAGAAACCTTGAGGGGGCGGGGGAGAGGCTCCCCTATACCAACCAGGTTCTTTTCCTGCTGGGCCCAGTCCACTGAGCCTGCCCCTGTTTCCCCCCTCCACCTCCCAATCCTTGATCAACTGGAGGTGACAGCCAGACCTGGCCTTGCCTTCCTCTGCTCCTCCCCCACCTACTGACCCCACACTGCTCCCCTCTGCCCATTCCCCCCCTTTCTCTGGCCTGCCAGGCCGCCCACACCTCTGGGGCCAGCCCACAGGAATTCCCCTCCTTCCCCATCTGCTCCCCACTGACACAACGGAGCTTTCAATTGCTTGCTCATTAGTCACCGCAATATTTCCCCTGGACGCCCCCTCCCGCCCGGCTCACTTCAATCGCGCCAGGGCCAGCGGGGTCCCGACCCTCCACGGGGCTGCTGTGTGCAGGAGACTGTGCAGTAAACGCTTCACCGGTCGGTCCGCAGAGGGGCCCGGCTGGAGTGGGGAGCTGGTGGCCCTCACAATGGAAGCGGGGGCCTCAGAGGCCCCTCAAGTGTGTGCAAAGGCCTGAGGGTTGGCTTTCTATTTGAAGCAGCTGATTTGGGGCGGCCCATTGCCCTTCCTAAGATGAGCGCTGCCGAGTCCATAAAAGCCCCCTCTAGCGTTACAGCATTTGAGAGACTATTAAGTTTTAAGGCCGGGGACCTCCGGGGGAGGAGGCATGTTGACATGAGGGTCGTGTGGGTTTATGTGGTCGTCAGAGGGAGACTGATTGGGGCTGAAGAGGAGGGCAGGGGCCTTCGAGAGGGGTGGGCCGGGCCGAGCCAGAGTTGGGGGAGAGGTCAGTCTGTCTCCTGGGCAAGTGGTTCTCACACTTTTGAAGGTCATGAAACTGACCGTCACTGGAGCAGGGACAGTCAAAAGCATGTCCCATGCAGCTCCCGTCTTGAGACCTTACGGAACCACACAATGCCTCCCCTAGTGACCTGGGCCGGTTTATATGTCCCCTCCCTCCCTGGAACACTCTGTGTCTCTCGGGATGCCCTGTATCAATCGCACACCCCCTTCTGTGGCTTTGGGGTGACACCTTTCCTACCTCTCCTGTATCCCTCTGTCCCTCCAGGCTAGCCATACCCGAAGGAGAGCAGCAAGAGTCCCCACCAAGGGCAACCTGGTGGGGGAATCCTCTACTGGAAAGACAAAAAGATGTGTTTGAATTTAAGTCCTGCCATTGATGAACTGGGTGGCCTAGGGCTCTTGTTCTCTCTCTCTCTCTCTCTCTCTCTCTCTCTCTCTCTCTCTCTCTCTTTCTCTCTCTCTCTCCTTCTCCCTCTCCCTCTCCCTCTCTGCCATTGAGTCTATGCCAGCCCACAGTGATTCGACCCTACAGGACAGGGTAGAAGTGCCCCTGTGAATTTCCAAGAACAAGTCAAGATTCACTTTTCTTACCCATTTCTACCCCCAAAGGACTGAACTAGACCAGGATTTGTTGAATCTCATAACTTGTGAAAGGAGTGACGAATAAGTTCAAGTAAAAAACCCAGCACCCTGCCCTCCCCCAAGAGCCCCCCTCTCCCTGCACTAGGCATCCTCTGGTGCCAGCAACCCCCTGCGGAGGCAATTGTTCTCACACTCCCCTGTGCTGGTGAGCACACCGAGGTGTGTGAATGGGCAGAAGGAAGAGCCTCCATTGGGGTTCCACCTCAGCCCCTTGCACTGCCCTGGGCACCTGCCACCCACTCTGAGCAGGCATTGGGCAGAGATGCAGGATATATGGCCATTGGGTACTGTCTCTTGACCAGCACCCTGGAGCCTCACTCTGCAGACTGGGGCCACCTCCCTGGCGCTTGGGGACAAAAAGGGGACAAAAGGCAGGCCACACACCTGGTCCAGGGCCAGCCCGTAGCTAGGGTGCCCTGTTAGTTAGCCGCCACAACTGGTGTCACTGCATCCTCGCTGTGGCAACAGTCCTGTTTCAGTCCTGCTGTTGTCCATGCAGCGCAGTCTGGTGATGAGTGAGCCTCCCAAAAGGGCCTGGGATGTGGAGATAATAGCATTACCAAACACCTCACATTTCTATCACCTGTATGCCAATGCCACGCTACGAGACCCTCCCCACTCTCTTCTGTGTAGGCATATGCATGTACATACATGCATGCCCACTCCTGCACTCACACACCCACGAGCAGACACACACATGCGTACCCACGTGCAGGCATGTGGACACACAGCTGTACACACACATGGCTGCTGCTTCTCTTCCCTTCACTTCCCTCTACGTTTCCCTGTTGAGTGAGGTAAGGATCCCTACTGGAGCCATGGGTTACAGGTGGGGCTGTTACTGCAAGGTCTGTGGTTCCAGCCCTACAGCCACCAGGCAAGAAAGAGATGAAATGACCTGCTCCAGAAAATAGTCAAGATTTTGGAAGCTCTATGGAGCAGTTCTTCCTGTCCTATGGGATCACTATGGACTGGAATCCGTGGAGTTTAGCAGGTCCCTAGCAATCCAACCCTAGCTTTCTTCCTGGAATATCGATCATGTCCAGCATGCGAGTCACCAGAGACAAGCGTGAGGGAAACACAGCTGGCTCCTGAGAAACCTCCTGTCTAGCAGGGGGCAGCAGGTGAAGCGGCTCATGAGAAGAGAAAAAAGATGGGCCAGGTGCCAGAGGTGGCAGGGAGGTGGGAGCCCCAGGGGGAGGGGGTCCTCGCGTAGTTGCAGATGGAGGGGACATGACTGTGGGGAAAAAAACGAGTGCTGCGGCTCAGTGGAGGGAGGGGATGGTGAACACTCTGGGCAGAAGGGCACAGGGCAACGGGGGTTTTCAGACTGGGCTGCTGCTGGTGTACCAAGAAGGCTGGGCATGACACCCTGTGGAGGACAATTGTCCACGGCTTGCCTCATCCCTTTTTCACTCTGCAGTTGGGATGGAAGTCATCACCATTTTATGGAGTCTGCCATCTAACATCACTCAGAAAGGTGGGAATTACCCTTAAACCTCCCTTTAGCAGGCACAATGTTGGTGGCTACTTATCAGACCCCTGTGGTCTCTCCCCTGAGAGTGCCCTCCCCTCTTGTCCCTGCCACCCTGACTGCACAAGTGAGGCAGCTGGCTCCTGTTGGGGGGCCTCTTTCATTGAAAACAATGTCTCTTTAAAGCGTGAGAATGTCCACGATGTTCAGGCTGAGAGGTTTGCTGAGTGACAGGGAAGGGCAGACGGACGTCAGATGACGCTCTCCTCCCCTGCTCACCTCCCACGTGGAGTGGTGCCTCTTGCCTTGTCTGCAGATGTGTGAATGCGTGAAGGGTCATGGCTAGGAGCCCCCCCCCTTCCCTGGTGATGCAACTTCCCTCCCAATCTCAGTTGGCCCAGCAACCCTTATCCCACAAACAACGAGCTAGTGTCAACCAACCAACCAACCAACCAATCAGATAAACTAACCAACCAAATAAGCAAATTAACCAACCAACCAACCAACAAACAAACTAAGCAAGCAGCATATCAACAAACAAACTCACTGAATGGATTCCAAGTCGATTCTGACTCCTGAAAGCCTTATAGGATAGATAGACCGCCCCCTTTGTTTTCTGAGCTATAACTCTCTAGCGGAGTAGAAGTCTCGTCTTTCTTCTGTGGAGCCAGTGGCTAGTGGTTTTGAACTGCTCACCTTGAGGCTAGCAGCCCCTTTATTTCACCGAGGCTCAGAGGAAGGGTCACGGGAGTTGAGGGAAAGTTACTACTTTCCCTAGGCTGTGGTGTAGGGTTTCCCACGCCCTGTCAGTGCTCCTTCCCTCCTCGTAGTGTTCCCCAGGCGCAGCCGTGATGGCAGAGGAGGAAGGAGCAGGGGCTCGAGCAGGAGGATGAGTACAGAAACCTGCCCCCGAACTCTCACCCAGGCCACCCAGCTTCTTGCCTCATTTCTCCACTTTGCCCCTAATTCGAACACTTCTTTTAATGTCTACGTGAGGGGACTTCGGAAAATTCCTAACAAACCTGGAACTGAGAGAGAGTGGAATCCCTCCGTGAACGTTTGAAGCCCTCTTTTCTCCATACCGAGACCACCATCTGCAGTGGCCCACTGGTGGATTTCAAGTCAAGTCAGTGTCGAGCTGTGTTTTCCAAACAGGGGTTTCCTTAGCTGATGATTTGGGAGCAGATCATACGAGATCCTGTTTCCAAGGCGTCTCTGGGTGAACTTGAACTTTCAACCTTCAGTGCGTAGCCAAATGCATTGACTGTACTACCCAGGGACTCTTATAAAAGTCAATATCGGGCTGAGCCCCGGTGGCGTAGTGATTGTGCGCGGGATTGCGGCCCACTGGGATGGAGGTTCAATTCCAGCAGTGGGACTGGGCCTCCTACTCCCACCGCCAGGGAGCAGTGATGCCCACAAAAAAAAAAAAAGTCGGGCTGAGCCCTGGTGGCGTAGTGGTTGTGCGTGGGACTGCGGTCCACTGGGATGGAGTTTCAATTCCCACTCACAGGAGCAAAGGCTGGGCCTCCTACTCCCACTACCAGGGCAGTGATGCCTAAAAAAAATAAAAAGTCAGTAAGTCAATATCAATAAGGATATTGAGGGCTGAGCCCCGGTGGCGGAGTGGTTGTGTGTGGGACTGCGGCCCACTGGACTGACAGTTCAAATCCAGCAGCAGCTCTCCAGGAGCAAGGCTGGGCCTCCTACTTCCACCAGGGGGCAGTGATGCCCCTCCCCCCAAAAGATATAGATAAATATAGAGTGGGCATTACTTGTGCTTGTGCATGAACCATCCTAATAAATCACAATCATAATGGTTCATTTTCACAGTCCTGGGCCAAGACATAGAGCACGTGCTAGAACTTTGGAATATTGCTTCCTGTGTCCTGCCAGTTGTAGCCCATCCATTCCCCTCAGAGTAAGTGCTCTGGCAGCTTTTAATGCCAAAGAGCCGTTGGCCTGTTTTTGCACATCATGTAAATGGAATCATGTTGTATGTAACCTTCCTGCGTATGACTTCTTTCACTCGATCTTATATTTGTGGAAACCATTGCTGTGTATAGCAATGGTACATTGGCTCATTACTTTGGCGTACTCTGCTCTGTAAAGTTAATTATGCCTATTTATGCCTTCCCTGCTGTTTTCCAGAGTTTTGCTATTACATGCAAGTTTGCTCTACCACTGACTTATCAGTAGAACGTCTACGTGGGTCATGGAACATTTGTTGAATCTTCATATGCTCTCACGAGCGTTCTAGTTGCTCCATGTTCTCTGTGCTTGAATTCAGTCTCGTTATTTTATCCACCGTGTGATATGCATGGTGGGACTATATTGTAGTTTTCACTTTAGCACTTCCCACATACCATGATGTAGGAACCCCCCTCTTTGTTGTTGTTTATTCATATTTGAACATCTTTTTATAAAGTCTTTCTTCAAGTCTTCTGCCAATTTTTCTATGGGCTTTTTAGCTTCTTGTTGATGGGCAGCTCTGCGACATAGGCAATTGTTTTATTGTCACCTAGCCATTAGTCTTTCCAACTCTGCGCTTTGCCTTTCACTCTCTTACAAACTATCTTTTGATGAACCCGAGCCCTTCGTTTTCAAGTTGGCCGGTTTAGCATGCTTCGTCCTTCACGACCCAGTGCTTTTCAGGGGAAACATTTGCTCAGCTCAAAGTCAGGAAGATATTCTGCGTAGGGTTTCTTTGAGAAGTTTTACTGCTTTGTCTTCCATGTTTGGATCGGCAACTTGGGTTTGATGTGTTCGTGCACATATGGTGTGAGGTAGGGGGTCAAGGTTAATTTTTAGAACATGGGATTGCATCATCCTTACTTCTGACCCCTCCCTCCACACCCAATGAAAGATCCACTTTAATTAAGAAGGACTTTGCCTGCAAATGTGTTTTGGGGCAGTCTCTTCGAAACTCTAGGGAGTGGCTAGAGTAGCGCTGCCAATGTGTAAGGCCTTGACATTTGCTTGGCCCGATCCTTCCAAGAAAATGACCCCGGTGACGAAGGAAATGGGGACAGGGGGTGAAATGTCCCCCTTCCTTGTGAGCTGCAACTACATTCCGATGCCAGGGTTTACAAGTATCACGTGCAGTTGTAACGCCAGGACTCCAAAACAGAACCTTGGGGCCGCCTGCTTTTATCTTCTGTCCACATTTATTCGCTCCGGAGATGTTTGAGCACCTGCCCTGTGCCAGTCCCTGGTCGCTGGGGACACACGACCAAGGAACAAGACTGCCAACGAATCTCACCCGCGTGCACTGCACTTCCTGGTGGAGCGAGGGAGGTGACAAGAGTGCAGATAAGAGAGAGAGGAAAAGCAGAGTGCGGGCATGGAAGAGGTCTACAGGAAAGGCTGAAAGAGGAGGATGCTTGTGATGGAGAGGCCTTAGGTAGGAAAGAGGGATGTGGAGAGCTGGGTGATCAGGGAACAACTTACTCAGAAGGAGATCTTGAAGCAAATGCCGGAAGCGTCATGCAGACATTGGCGGGAAGAGGCATGCTGGGTGGGAAGAAGTGCCAATCCAAGATTCTCGAGACTGGAACTGTTGAAGGAGGTGATGGAATGCCGAGGAGCTAGAAAGACGCTGCTGAAACAGCTAAGGACAGCCACGACTACCCTCTAGCAAGGGAGACAAAGAGGAAGTCCTGTTGGAACCCAGGCATGGGGCTCTCTCAGCAGGAGCGGCTGGCTGATCTTTCTCCGATCTCTGGATGGTGCTTCCTATGGGCTCAACTTATCCCGCAGCCAGTGGGTAGAGGAAGGGGGAAAAGCAGCCCAGAGGAACAGGCTCTTTCTGCCAATTTTCCCATTGTCTTGGAAGGGCGGAGGAGCAGATTTGAAAATGCACCTTCCGACAAAACGGTAGGTCCTCCTAGGAACTCACACCAGATCAAACTCACTGCCGAGGAGTCAATACTAACTCGTTGAGACCCTACACAGGGCAGACCTGGCCCTGTGGGTTTTCCAAGAGTGTAAAGCCTCATCTTTCTCCTGCAGAGAGAGTGGTGGTTTCAAACTGCTGGTCTTGCCTGATCGCTGCACAGCATGTAACCACAGTGTCACCCGCCAGGCGGATGGGTGACACCGTGGTGTGTTGGTGTAATGGAATAGGCAGGACATAAACGCAAGTGAACTACCATTCCATACTGCAACCTGTGGCACCTCCCAGGCCATATGCCGAGTGAAATAAGCCAGACCCCAAAGAGCACACAGTGTACCGTTTTATTTCCGCAGAGCACAACGACAGGCAAAGCTGGTCCACAGTGACAAGGGGTCCACTTGGAAGAACGTGGAAGAAGGACTGACCCAAGAGGGGCTGGGGAGCTTTCTGGAATCGTGACAGCTTCTCCCTGTTGATTCAGGAGAACATAACAGCTACCTTTGACCAAACTCATCCAGCCGCTGATGTAGGCTCTGTGCATTTCTCATTTTTTTTTTGGGGGGGGGGCATCACTTCCCTCTGGTGGTCGTGGGAGCTACCCGGTGCTGCTCCTGAGAGCCACTGCTGGATTTGAACCGCCAAGCCCGTGGGCCGCAGCCCTGCACTCAACCACTTACGCCACCGGGGCTCAGCCCTATTTCTCATTTTTTAATCAGGAAAAAGATACCTCCTTTAAATGAGAACAGGGGAAAGGGCAAGGAAAAAAAAGCCTGAACAAAATGTTGACATTTGTTTTCCTGAACTTTGGCCCCCAACAACGGCCTACTTAGCGCCCTTCCTCATGGAGGCCAGGATGGGCACGCCGGGCGAGGGAGCCCACGGTCTCATCTGGAACCATCTGGAATCTCAGCTCCACCTCTCACTCGCTGTGTCACACAGCCGTGCCACACCGCTCCTATGAGCCTCTCCCTTCCTTATCTGCAAAATGGGCTCCTTCCTTGCCGGGAAGATGAAAATGTGGTGAAGCCAGTGAAATCGCAGCAACCACCGGGCACCACTCACCGCACTCCGTGACCGAGGGACTTCTCCTGGTGGGTTGGCTGGGCTATTCGGCCCCATTTCCCACTCCGGCGTGATGCGACTTTTCTGGCACGCTCACGATGGGCTTGATTGTGTGTCCTTCTTGGAGCAGTGGCGTGTCCTTGGACGTGGCGAGAGCTTAAGCTTTCAACCGGTTCTTCCATTGCCATGGTCTCTTGAGTTCCTCGGATGGCCTCCTGGGCCCACAGAGGCGTGGCGACACAGGTTGAACAGGCCTGAACACAGCCTCAAGGTCACCTCCAGACTGGAGGGAAAGGCAGTGAACGTGACCTGCCCAGCAGGCGAGGATGTGTCTGCCTCGTGGGACCACAGGAGTGAGAGCCCTAACTCTGTCCCTCTCCCTTCCCCGGGTCTCCCCCATAATGCTATCACGACTGTCGTGCTGTCATGACTTCCGAGATTGTCAGCCATCGACGTTGCGGCCAGAACCTGGATGGAGCCCTCACTCGTCTTCCTGCTCCTCTTCCTGGGGGTGCCCAGTGCTTCCAGTGCTATGTGGGTGTTTGATGTCGGGAAGATGGATGGCACACTCTTGGGAAGTTGGGTTGGAAAATTCTTTTCTTCTTTTTTTTTTTTGAGGGGGAGGACATCACTGGGAAAATCCTTTTCTTTTCGGTACTTTTGGGTCCAGGGTCCCCTGAGTTTAGAAGCATCTAAAATCTCCAACACAAACTATTTGGGCTGGGAGTAATGGTGGCAAAGACGAGTATCCTTTGAAAAGAGAGAGGCCGGTTGGCCAATCTCTGCTGTTTGGAGGGGGCTCTCCAAATGGGCAAGGGGGCATCCATTAGAAAGTCCCCGTTTTAAAAATAGAATTTCTCTCCACTCTTACCGGCCACCCAATGCAGAAAAGCATTTTTTTAAAACATGCAAAACTCTAGGGTTTGAAAGCCCCTCTTTTGGAACTCAGACACTGTTGGAGCGAGACGTTCCCACTCCCACTTGCTCAGGGATTCGGGTGGCATGGCAGACAATGGGTTGAGGGGAAGGGCATTAGCTCTAGGTCATCCTGGCACAGGTAGGCCCGGTGGCAGAGTGGGAGTGCAAATCCCAGTCTTGAGAAAGGCAATTAAAGGGAGAGGAGCCAGGCTTTAAAGGGTCCTCAGTCTGGATTTCCTGCTAAGACCCTGTGTCACAGAGAAGCCCCGGTGTGTTGGGATGGGCTTTGGTGGGCCTTCCTGTGTATCTCTAAGTCTCAGATCCACACCCCTTCTGGGGCAGAGAGGGAAGGTGCTGGGGCAACCTTAGGATGAGAGAAACCTGTTTCGATGAGTTGGCCTTGAGCACCAACATGGATGCATGGTGAAGACTATTGAAAGTACCCAGGACTGCCTGGTGTCCCGGCGGCTCCAGGCTGGGCTGCAATCTGAGAGGTAGGCAGTTCAAAACCGTCAGTTGCTCTGAGAGGGACGGGAGTTTTCTAAAAGTCTGGAAAATTCACCAGGGCAGTTCTACCCTGTCTTATAGGGTCGCTGTAAGTCAGCATCAGCCCGATGGCAACGAGTTTGATTTGGGGTTTGAGTCTCTTGTAAGAAGTACAGCCAAGGGCTGAGCCCCGGTGGTGTAGTGGCTGTGCGCGGGACTGCGGCCCACTGGGATGGAGGTTCGATTCCAGCTCCATGGAGCAAAAGCTGGGCCTCCTACTCCCACCACCTGAGGGCAGTGATGCCCCCTCCCCTCCCTCCCCCCCCAAAAAAAGAAGTACAGCCAAGATGGCCAGACTTCTTCTCATGTACTTTGTACAGGAGAGGCCTCTCCCTGGAGAAGGACATCCTGCTTGGGAAAGTGAAGGGGCAGCGGAAGAGAGAAAGGCCCTTGACAAGATGGATTGACCCGGGGCGGCCGCAAGGGGCTCAGCATAAGAACAATTATGAAGGCCGGGCCCCGCGGTGTTTCCTTTGGTGGTACGCCGGCTTGCTGGATGGAAGTGCCTGAGGGAAAAGCAGCCGCAGCCCTGTTGGGTGGTGCTGGCCTGGCAGACCTAGGTCTGGGGGAACTCACCACCCCCTTGAGAGGACATTTAAGAGAGGTGTGTGGGAGATGGAGCTTGAGAGAGTGAGGATAGGACCCTGTGTCTTTGTTCCACTCTGCAGGAAAGGTCCTGGGTCCACCCTGGTCCTGCAAGACACGTGAGGCCTCTTTTGTGGGGTGCGACCAGGCCCCAATCAAAGAGGCGAGAGTGGTAAGTGATGGGTCATAGGAGTCTTACCTCCTGGGGCACTCCTGTGGCCTTCCTGAGCCCCCATCTTCAGGATTCATGCTTTTGTGGGGCCTCCATAGGGCCCTGCTTCCTAACTCAACTCCCAGGATTATTCATTCCCACAGATGTCTTCTGCTGAGAGGGTGGCAAGCCGTTTAAGCTCCGGCAGAGGACACAGGGGAGCAAGTGCGGGCTGGGGGCAGGGCAAGAGCACAGACAGACAGACAGTTCCCTCCCCACAGTTGTGCTGCCACAATAAACCCCCATAGCCCCCAACTTTGGCCCAAGAGCCCAGTCTAGGGACTTGTGGAGGTTATTTTAAGGTTGTTTCCACATCCTTATCTCCCCCGCCTCCATCCAAAAAACAGACAGGAAAACAAACAGGCCTTCACTCGGGCTGCTCTCCCACAGAGGCAGGCTCCTTCTTCCCTCCCTCCAGCTCCAGTCTCCCCTGCCCTCACCCTCCCAGCTCCTCTAAGCAGGGCCCCTGAGACCCCACACAACTTCACCCCCATTCTGAAAACCGCCTCCCCAATTGCCTGTTCTTCCTGGCTGGGTCTTGGGACAGGGTGGGCAAGAGAGGAGAGGGCACTGGCGCTCTTGAATGGAACTTTGCCATGACCTTTTTGAAGCTCCCTCCCGCTTGCTGGCTGGCGAGGTACACCCCCAGAACTCCCCAGTCCAGCTCCTTATCCTGGCCATCTGACTCAGAGTGGACTGTCCAGGGGCTCAGGTCCGTGTGTACCAGGAAACCTCCCGGAAAGAGTCAACTCCAAGCTTCAGAGGACACTTTGCAGAAAGCAGACAGCGCCCAACAGGCTAGAAGGGGTCCCGAAGGAAGGGAGGGTGGTGTGTGTGTGTGTGTGTGGGGGGGGCCCAGCCCAGGGGGTACAGAGGGAAGAACTCTCAGAACCAGAATTGTGAGGCACTCACTCTGTCAACACATGTTTACCAGGGACCAGGCGTGGCCACCTGTGGAAGAGTCTCCATCTCTGTGCGAGACCTAGGTTCGATTCCTGTCCAATACATCGGTTCAAGAAAGTTTGCCTGTTGCTGGATGGGGACCAGGCGTAAGAGGTGTTTGTAGACTGTACCGTAATGGACTAGGAGAAAAGACACGGTGATCTTCCTCTAAAACTCAGCCCACGAAAACGCTATGAGCACAGGACTCGGACCCATCGTGTAGGGGGTTGCCCTAGGTGGAGGCTCACTCTACATGACTGCTGCTTTGGGCAGAGACTGCAGTCACACAAAAGCAAGCTCACTGCTGTCCAGTGGATGTTGATGCCAGGGACTCTATTGGTCAGGGTAGCACCGCCCCTCTGGGGCCCTGAGACGGTTACCCTTAACAGGAAGTGGGAAGCCTCTGTCTGTCTCCCTGGGAGCGACTGGTGGTTTTGAATTGCTGACCTTGCTGTTAGCAGCCCAACTCATATTCACCGTGCCCACGAGGCCTCCAAGAGACTGCTCTGGGCACCACAGAGAACAGGTGAAACAGACGGCCCGTCTGGCCCGTCATGGGGCATCCATTCTAACGAGGGAGACAAGAGAACTACAAAATGACCAAGACAGCATCAGGTCATGCGGAGAGTGACTGAGATACGAAAAAAATGAAAAAGACGGGCCCGCTGTGTGTGTGTGTGTGTGTGTGTGTGTGTGTGATATTTCATGATGATGTGGAAAGAGGTCTGTCTTCCTAGCCAAGAGGTTCAGGGAAGGTGACATTGGATGATAAATCTGAAGGAGAGCTAAGGTGTGATCAGAGGAAGAACTTCTGCAGCCCAAGGGGCAGTCAGGGTAAGGGCCTGAGGGTTCTGGTGGGCCTGCTGGGGTGATGGACGGAGAGAAGGCCTCTGTGAGGCTAGAGAGGGAGGGTCTGGGATTCTTAGAACAGGCTCTGGACAATTAAGATTTTATCCCCAACAGAATGTGAAATACTTAGAAGGGCAAAGCCCAGGAGCTCGCAATTTTGTGGAGGGTGGAAGGAAGGAAACCCCCCCCCCCAAGGTAGGACTTCGGAGAGCTCTCCTTTGAGTTGGGGTGGACTATGCAGGGGTGCCCTGTATCCATCTCAGGAGCTGGCCTTCTCCCTACCAGGACCCGTGACCGTCAGCAGGAGTGGCCTTCCCCACTCCCTTTCATCTCTTCCCTACTCTGGAACCCCCCCCCTCTGGCACCCATGCCTGGCCCCTTCCCGCACTCCCTACCTTTCCATATACCTTACCTGGCCATTCAGGGGTGGAGCCGCTGCTCAGCCTCCCCATGTGACTCAGGTCAGGCAGGGCCTCTGCAGGCCTCAGTTGGGCTCTCGGGCTCTTTGGGGAGTGTCACAGCAAAGGCAGCATGGCCCGGTCAAGGTGTGACCCCAGATCTCCCAGGCCAGCCTGCAGGCTGGAGTCCTAGCCCCCATCTGGCACCCCGTGACCCTCTGCCCAGTCCTGCCCTGGGTCTCTTTCTTCTAACCCCATTGCGACCTGGACCCTGAGCGTGATTGCCCACCCAACCAGCCTTGGGCAGGGAGGAAGCCCCGCCTGAGGAAGCTGACGGATGTGGATTTTGATGTCTGTCTTCAGTGACCAATTTGGCCTTTATGTTTCCCAATAGGGGGGAGGCCGAGTCTCTGGGAGTGAATGAGCTGGGGTAGTCTGTGAATGGGAAGTCGGGGTAGGGGAGTGGCTGCTTTCTTCTCCCCAGTTCGCGACCATCTGCTTCCAACGCCTTCAGCAGGCCTTAAGAGGGAGATGAGCCGTTCCTGACCCCCCACTGGCCCCTCAGCACCAGACACAAGCCCCTCCGGAGTCACTCCCGTCCCCTCCTCCCCCCCGCACAAAGCCAGTGGTGGTTCTTCCAGGAAACCCTTTCCCCCAAGCCCGACAGGGATTCCGTGCGCCCTGGCCGCCGGCCCCCTCTCCCCTCCTCCGCTTTACCTCCCTCCCTCCCAGCGAGCTCTTCCGACAGCCCCGCGCCTCCTGCCCAGTGACTAATCCCACAGGTTGGGCAACCGGCTGGCCCTGGCGCCCGGGAGCCGGCGGGTCATTCCCCCTAGGCGCGCGCCGTGCCCCGGCCTTGAACTTGCCCGGCCCCGCGACGACCCCGCTCCCTGGCTCGCTCGCCTACCCGCTGGCCCAGCCGGCCGGCCGTGCTCCCCGCACCCCTGCGCCCGCTGGCCCGGCTCACCCCTAGCCGGCGGGCGTCGCGTGGCCCTCGCTCGGAGGCCCCCACGTTCTCTCGGTGAAGAAAAGTGGGCGTCCCACCTAAATTGGGCTAGGGACACTGCAGGGAGAGGGGCGCCCGCGGCGTGGAGAGCTCAGACGCTGCACCAGCGCCAAGGTTGGGAAGCCTTCGGGGCTTGGGGTGCACTCTCGGAGATCCCCACTTTTGCCGGCCCTCTCTCATCCTCTGCTTTCTGTTTCCCGTCCGCTGTCCGGATATCGGCGGCACCCACCACTCTGTCTGTCTGTCTGTCTGTCTGTGTCACCGCTGTCTCTCTCCTTTACCCGCGGTGTTTGTTTAATTGTTTTCCCCCCGCGAGCTCCGCGCCAGGCTCTCCGGCCGTTAAACTCTGCCATCCCCACTCTGCCTGTGTAATTTAAAGCTATAGTTAAATTATGACTTCTCCGGACCTGTTGTGGCACCTCCGCCTAAGCCTAATTAAATGATCACATCCATTCTGAAGGCAGCGCGCTCCCCCTCCAACGTTAATTACAACATAAGAGGCTTTAATGGCCCGCCTCACCTCCAGCTCCTGGAAAGAAAGGTCAGGCGATTAATTTTCGTCATTAATCTTTTCCCAATGTGGACACTGTGCTGTCACCCGAGCCTATTAAACCCCCTTGGTCCCCCCTTCCAGCCTCTCTGGCCCCACGCCCCCACCCCCTCCTCCCTCACCCCCCAGCGACTGCAGAGAAGGGAAATATTTAAGAACCACTTTGTCTCCTTGGGTCTCTTTCTTTGCCCCTTTCTTTCCTTTCTTGGAGACAGATTCTCCTTGGGGGTCTTGGGGGATTGGGGTGGGGTGGGGGGCAGGGGCACGAAGTTTGTCTCTTGAGGCTCAGGGGGATCTTCTGCGGACTGGGCAGTGCATTCGATGCTAGGCCTCCCAGAGCATCCTGGGAGGGGAAGGCCGTCCTCTGTGGGGGCGGGCCCTGGGGGCACAGGCTACCACCTGTCCAGGCCTCCACTTGAGAAACCATGAGGGGCTCGTCCACACCTTGGCTTTCATGAGCTAGGATGTCATGGAGGGTAGTTGCTGTCCATTCTGACTGGCGGTCACTGGGTCAGGCAGGGAGGCTCTGCTGTGGCCTGGGTTCCTGCCCTTTCCGTAGGCTTCTTTCCTGACCTGCATTTCAGCTCCATCACATGGGGGTGGGTGGGGGTGGTTCTGCAGTTGCTCAGGGTCAAGCAATGCCCCTAGGTGTGTGTGTGTGTGTGTGTGTGTGTGTGACAATTCCAGACCCCTCCCCTGGGGACCATTGCTCCCCAAGGTGGGTGACGGTCCTTGGAGCTGCTGGGCTCCTTCCGATTGAGAGCAGAGCAGATGGGGCCTGTAGACAGAACGGAAACGAGCTGGAAGGCCGAGGAGCCCTGGGGGGCAGGCTCCCCCCAGCACCCCGCATTCTCACAGCAGACCCAGAAAGAGAGAAACGAGAGGTGTGCAAGCAGGTTCTCTGCAGACAGCTTTGATTCCAATCTCAGAATTTATTTGAATTAAAAATCTAATCCGGAGGGGAGTCCCCGAGAAGTCATGGGAGTGAGGTTCATCCAGGAGGTGCTTAGAACTGGAAGGAGGAGGAGGGGTGCCAGCATGAGATCCGACAGAAGGGGGGGGGGCTCCCGGCCCGGCCTGTCACTGGGAGCAGTACCAGGGGGCCCCACCAGGGGGGCAAGATGGAATCAAGACCAAACCTTTGGCCGGAAGGCCATTCAGAGGCTCGGTGGCCGTGCGTTACGGAGTGGAGTCCAGTTTTATGCGGGAGGGGAGGGTGGGGTGGGGGGTGTCTTCGCTCTCATCTTTGTGGAGGTAGATTGCTAGGCCTTTTCTTCTGTTGCCAAGTTTTAGGTTAGTCGTCATCGTGGTACGTCATTGGCACCGCCCAGAGGCCCAGGGTAATGATTAGAGGTGACAAAGCTAGTGGGGGGAGGGGGGAATGGGGTGTTGGCGCCTGGAGGGCAGGGCCCAGCCACTTGAATGTTTGGCTCTTACCCCCTGTCATCGAAGTCAGGTGCTTCTGACTCAGTGACCCTGTAGGGCCCATCAGAACCGCGAGCCTGGTGAATTTTTATGGGAGGGAGCACACCGTCTCATCTTTCTCCTGCAGAGCGGCCGGTGGGTTTGAATTGCTGACCTGTTAGCAGCCCGGCGCTTAACCCTGGGCACCACCAGGGCTCCAGCTTTCGTACTCAGACCGGCCACACTCCCCAGTGCCCTGTTCTCACTGTGGCACATGCATCCACCCCACCTGGGCCAGCAGACCCAGCCGCCCCCATTGTCCACGGCTGAGGAGAAGCAAGATCCCCCTGGGAGGGACCCCGCTTGGAACATGGGCCCACTGCCCGAAGGACAGCTGGAGGAGCCCTCCGCGCCCCGAACCCCAGCACAATTCTCCCTTTAGGCCCAGTCAAACGTGTGCCAAAGCCTGCCAGTTCTGGACTGGGCCAGGGGCAGGCGGGGAATGCAGTTTCCAAGAGACTCGGGAGACGGAACCAGGCCTGCAAGTGGTGAGTCCAGCAAGGCTGGTACGACCCAAGCTCTGGCCTCTGCAGAGGGAACTTCGAGGAAACCCACAAAGAGTTGGCCGGGACCCATCTCCCCAAAGTCTCCTCCTGATGTCTGCCACGGGGCGGGGAGGGGAGGGTGACTGCATCTTCCTGCAGCCCAGCTGAAAACCGCAGTCCGGAGCCAGCCCCTCCTTGGACCCCCCTCCCTCCCCAACTCCACCCCAAGGACATTGGGGACATCACGTCCGCAGAGCCCTGCACAGTGGATAATAATAATTAATAACCATTAGGAACAATAAGGAGGAGACCAGTGCCCAGTCAGCCCAATGTGCTGCCGTGGCTTTTTCTTTCTTCTTCTTCTTCCCCCCTCCCCACCCTTTTTTTTCACTTTAATGAAAACAATGATTTGACTTTGAAGAAAGTGACTTTTTTAAAGTGAAAGCTGGATTGAGTCTCCCTGCCACGTCCCCCTCCCTTGCCTGCT